>QEPC01007830.1:995206-1009875 GCA_003113815.1 Sphenodon punctatus | reverse complement strand
TATTCTATCTTGGAAAATAAATCTGCAAATATGGTTCTGAGATTATTATGGCTGCTATTTCACTAACTTTTCTTAATGAAGTTATTGCCAACAGGAATACTGTCTTTAAACCCGCACCCCATAACCAGTTCATTTGCACCCCCCATATAATTAATTCACGCTGCCCCGGGGGCACAAATTAAATGGTTATGGGTGGGGGCACTTAATAAGCTGCTGTGTGTGATAGCAGCACCTCTGGACTGGTCGCACCGCGTGCGTGCACAAGGCACAGGCATCACCGGCAGCAAGAAGCAACAGGCCCTGGAGGCCAGACTGGCTAAGCTCACTCCCCTCCCCCAGTAAGGCAGTGGACGCAGTCAGTCTCTCTGTGCCTGCCTAGTGGGGAGTGGTGGTAGACGCTCGGATGGGGAGGTGGGAAGCATTGGGAAGCCATGCTTGTCTATGGACACAGTTATAACTCCTAACTGCTGCATTTTGTATATTTAGACACTGTCAGCAGGCCCCACCCCATCCCTTAAGCCTTGGCCCATTCTTTAAACTCCACCCACTTTGGGTTTTCGGAGCACGCGTGCGCTTTGCACCCGCACACATGAGGGGCCCATAACTGAGGCTTGTGCCCAGGCCGTTCTCAATCTTGCTACGCTCCTGGTAGAGGGGTTCTTCTAGCGTAGAGGCTTCTGTGCTATTCTTGCACAGGTGTGGGAAAGGCCCAGATTGGGTCTATATGTATATAGACATCAGAGAAAGCACTCAAAAACAGGTCATGGATCCATCACAACATAGACCCATTATTTGGATCATCCCCATCCTCAGCACAAACACCACCACCTCCAACTCCTGTTCTACCCAATGACCTAGTATTAATATACAAGTTGGCTCATGGGAGGGACTAGGTTGGTTCCCCGTCCCTGAGTCGTACCTCAAATTGGAAATCACTGAACCTGAAAAAGATCTCAGTCATTTTCCAAGTTGGCACAATGTGGCATGTGCTTAATGTTTTCCATTTTAGCAGGCAGAGCTTGCTTCTGCATAGATGTTGAAAGGAATGACGTTTCAATAAAGCACTGCACAAGACAGCACGGCTTTGTTTACTATGTCCCTATGGAATGGCTCAAAACTTTTGTTTGAAAGGGAGGGGCATAGGCTCCAGATAAATAGGCAAATGGCATCTTGAAAATGACTGGTCTCCGTAAATACTTGGGGGAGAATCTAGGAATTAAACTATCCACACATGCTTTATTATGCTTTAAATAATGGGCAAATACAATGAAAGGAAAAGTTCGCCAAGTTAATTAACACTTAGTCAAAGGAGAGGGGTTGGGAGGGAAGACATAACAGTAGTTTTAGGAATTACTTGACATTGAGATAAAGGAATAAGTCATTAATTGGTTATCTTGTTAGTGCTATAGAAAGACTCCTTACAAGGTCAACATGACTTTGGCAGTGACCACAGCTATATTGCTCTCAGGAACTGGGAGTGAAAGAGAGAAATACAAAAGGAAAAAGGAGATAAGGAAATTGGATAGGTAATTATGCAAAGGTCTTGAGGGAGGGTCAGATGATTGCAAGACAGGTCAAAGGGCAAAGTGTGTAACCAAAATGGCTGAAATAATTGTAGTCTGCAAAGGTATTGTCCCTTTTCAAATTGACATCAAAGAAAATTAAAAGCACTGATAATGGTTTTAAGAAGATAATTAGGTGGATAGACATAGAAATTAAAAAAAGAAAAAAAGATAGACAAATAAGCTAATGAATAATGCACCATACCAGGAGATGCAAATATAACAGGATAGGTATGGGCCAGGCTGGCACGAACACAGAAATTTACAAGGCATGGCTACTTACAATTTTTAGGATGAAAAATATGATGTCTTTCCTGCTTGTGAACAGAAATGAATCTAATCATTGTAGGTGACATGGGCAAGTGATGAAACCAATAGTGGAGGTGTTAGTTACAAACATTTTCCACATTTTCAGAGAGCCCTCTGAACATCCCAACAGTATTTGCAACTAAAGCGAACATTTGCATATACATTTATTTGGGTATTCTGGTTGGGTTACTTGGTTTATTTTTTGTATTTTGATTATTTCAAGTACATGTTCGATAGTGCCAGGGCGTAATTTGTTGGGGGGCAGGGGGTGTTTGGCTAGTGCTCTACCCCAGCAATTAGATTTAAGGGGGAGTGGAGCCCCAGGAAATGTAAAACATGGGAGACAGTAGTAAACGGTGGCCTTGATCCCATGATCTGCAGATCTTGTGCAGAGCCGCGCACGCAACCACACGGGACCCTTGCACATTCATATTGTTGGCACATTGTGCCGCGCGCCCACCACGGGCCATAGGTTTGTGACTAATGATGGCAGCAGGGAACAGGGTTTGGGAAATTCCATATCTTAAGGCAGCAGCAGTCTCCAGAACATCTCCAGGCTGGTGAGATCTCGTAGAAGAATGAAAAGATTTAAGGGGGTTATAGTCAGAGCTGGAACAAGTATCCACAAAACCAGGTATACCTGTCCAAACTGGGTCCTCAGATCAACCTGGGAACATCATGTACTAATCAATACTTGTACCAATTGACCAAATTTTGCTACTTTTCAATAATTTTTTCTGGTACCAGTTTTTTGTTACCACTTTGCCAATTTTTTGTCTGGATTTTCCAAGTTACGGTACTGATTTTTTTGACTTTCCATCCTAATTCCTGTACTGTTTTACCGGCGTTCAGTACTGATTGATAAAACTGTGAATCAATAACCTGGTAGCAGTCATACTGGGTATTTTCCGGTGGTAGGGTGCCTGATCAGTACTTGGATAACCTGTCAAGCACCCAACATGGAATTCACAATTACAAGGCTTATTACCCATGGGAAGCTAGTCATTTCCCTGCATGATGCAGGGAAAAGAGACTGGGCATGGCATTTGCACTCTGCACAGCTCCATGAGTTTGCTCCAGAGAACACCACATTACTTCCTGGCCTCTCTGAATACCTCTTGCTAGTCTCACCCTGGGGACAGGCTGCAGAAGCACCAGCTCAGGCAAGTCCTGGGGCAAGGCTCATGCGTTTTGGACCAATGGTCCTGTCTTTGGGGGCATAGCTTGACTTACTAACCATTTCTATAGCACTCCTAGGCAAATACAGTGCTTTACAGACACACATTACCAGAAACAAGTCCCTGCCCAGTGGGTTTACAATCCAAGATGGACATGGGTGAGGCGAACACAGGGAAAGACAGACACACATTCCCATTTTACAGATGGGGAACTGAGGCTGAGATATTGTGACTCACCCACAGCCACCCAGTGTGTTCATTGGCCAGGATGAGATTTGAACCCTGGTCTCCCAGGTTTAAGTCCAGCACTTTATTTACTACACCACACTGGCTCCCAGCTTGAGCCCCACCAACTCACTTTTAGAAAATTAGACATTGAATGGAGCTAACAGTCCCCAAACAAAATAACTGAAATACTAAAGGGAGTGAAATGACTGAACCAAAATAACAGAACTGGGAATGCAGCGGTGCCATCTGGGTCCTGTCACTTTCAAAGGCCAGTCAGCACATTCAGGCAGCCTGTTAGGAACCACTGGGGCATTGATGGACCACGAACAGGGCCATGTCGATTTGGGCACCCTAGATATGGGTTCTGCACTGGTCCCAGCTCGGACCTGTCACTTTCAAAGGCCGTTTCCCTGCCCCCCACAGAGCCTCTCTCACCTGAGGGCCACTGTAGGGCCCGGTAAGGAGGGGGGGGGAGTGCTGGCAGTGACTGGCCTTTGAAAGTGACAGGCTCGGCTGGGGCCACTGTGGAGTCGGACTCGACAGCGGGCTTGGCCGGTGCTCGTCAGTTAACTTTTGGTTTTTTGAGTGCTCCAAAACAATGCTCCAAAAAGTGATAAAGGGGGGTGTCACAGAGAAACATGGGGTCACACACGTGTAACACGAGACTACATGTTTGGTAAATGTGGGGCACCAAAGGTTTCACATGTATGTAATGATACTATACACGTACAATATGTAATGTCAAAGGTTCCACATGTTTGTAATGTTAACTCTGAGAACTGTAGAACTCAAATTAGTCCTCTCAAACGTCACCAGTCTACAGAAAGTGTATTCAAAACATCTGGCTAGAGACATGGGGCGGGGCGGAGTCAGGTCATTTTAGTCAGTTTTCAGGACTTTTCGGGACCTTATTTCTGGCACCTTCCCTCAATTTTCTGCCACTGTTCATTACCTATGTATGGCGGCTGCATGGAGGCTCCATAGACCAAACACTGGCTCCAGCATGCTTATATCTTGTTTGGTTTCGCCCACTGTGACTGACCTCAAGACATGATCTGCACTGGAATATACCAGACTAAAAGCTAACCTTGAGGGGAAATGCCTGGATTTCAACTCTCTTGGGTTTTGTAGATTAGTGGCTTTCAAACTTGGAGGGGGGGGCGGGGGGCAGGCCCTTCAAGTAGGATATGGAGAAAGTTATTTGTGGGTGAGAGGAGGAAGGGACATGTGAAGAAAAACAGCTGGCAAACTTGTAGAACCACTCTTACTGAGCTAAGGAGAATTTCCAAAACAGTGGCATAGCAAGGGCTGTGTGCGGAGGGAAATTCGGAGAACAAGGAAGAGAGAGATGAAAACTAAGGCCCCTTTTAGACATCCCCACCCCGGGCGCATAGTCTGGCTACTGCCAGGATGTGCGCAGGGACCAGCCGGTCTGAAAGTCCCCCCCACGCGGCTTTGCTGGCAGACATGTGCAGGGATGCATAGCTCAATTTTATGCTCTGCATGTCTCTGCCGGCAAAGCTGTGCATGTCTGAAAATGGAGGAATGTCTGAAAGTGGTCTAAGTAACAGGAGGGTGGGTAGAAGTTGTGGGGGGAGAGATGGAGCAAGGTGTGTGTGTTGTTATGGAAGGGGCCTCAATTCCCTCAGACAACAGGAAGGGGGAAATTTTCTGGAAAGGCTGAGAACCACTGGTGTAGATGTTCCCCTAGGTGAGTCAGCAGGTTGACCAAAGGTCCCTATCTCCACACAGCCTCCCTCTTTCTGGTGTTCTTTGGATTTGCCCTGTGATCAGCATGCTATTTCCCTCTAAGTTACAAAGTGATTGACTTTAAAAAGCTCTCTAGCTTTCGAGATAGTCAGCCCCATTTATAATGTCAGGCCCGGAAGCTGTTTGTCATACTTTTAGTGCCATCTCATCTTTTAATACCATGCCTTAAACTGCCAAAACATAGTAATGTTCCCAATCAAGGTGGCCATATTTCATAGAAACAGTGACTTATTCCTCTCCCACAATGGTGTTAATCAGATTTCATTTATTTTTATAGCATTAAGGACATTAACATTACCCTCTAGAAATGTTCCACTTTTCCGTTTGTCCTTGGATAAGCTATCTCCTGTATTAGGATAACTTTCTCCCTCAAGATAAATGTTTCCTGATAAAACAATATTGTTAACCTATAACAATTGCAACATGAAATAAATGCAATTGTCAAGCAAACTTTGAAGGGGGCTCTGGAAAATAAATAAATATCCAAAGGAACTCAACCCCGATGGAGATTAAAATACTGCAGTATTGTTCTTCACGGTTCCCGAATGCATCTATCTTCCTGGCTATCGCGAATGATTAAATAGCGGAGAAGTCACCTGAAATAGTAGCAAATGACAAAAGATGGATGGATGCCACAGACATAATCTGCTCAGTCACAGAGATGTTTTGGGTACTGTTTGCACTGATGTATGGAACAGAGAGGAGTCAGGATTAGACAACTTTTTACTTGCTGCAGAAGTGGCCTAATAACTCAGAGCCTCCAAGCCTGGATACTCCAGCATTCAAGTGTGGGTGTCCAGTCCTCTGGTAGCTGAATTGGGTAAGTTTCGATTTCAAGATGTGTGCCCTCAAGCCAACCTGATTCTTCCTTTGCTGGCCTTGCCACAAGGGGTGCTTTAAACTGGACAGCAGCTCCAGCTCTGCCCATGCCAGCCTGCTTCATTCCTGGGTTGGCTGGTCTGTTTAAAAGTGTATGTGCCTGATGTAGAAGTGGAGCAGGCTGTCCTGCTGGTGGCACTCCAGTACGTCCTCCGGGAGCGCCGCTGGTGGAATGGGCTGGCCAGACCCGTGGCACTGACCTAGAGTGGAGCTGCTGTCCGTCTGCTGGGCGCACCCATGCTGCAGCTCCACTCCTGTTTGGCTGTTGCCCCTGACAGCACCATAGGGTATTTTCAGACGTTACGAGATCACAGTGAACCACGGTGAATACCCACCTGTGGTCAATGTGTCTCGAACGTCTGTTTGGCGGCCGCGAGCTGTGCGGGGGGACCCCCCCAGCCTGGGGAAACTGCCAGGTCCATCTAAAGCACACCAGGTGGGGCTGGACGTGGGTGCATGCACCCCCAGATCAGCTCCGGGGAGGGTAGTCTTTGTGTCTGTTTATTTATTTATTTTCATAAATTAATACTCCTCCCCTCCTGCCTCAGGCAGCTTGAAGTGGCTCACAACAAGATCATAACAATACAATATAAAAATATAAAATAAACAACAGTATAAACAACAATATAAATAATCAATATATAAATAAACAATAAAAAAACCAGGTAGTATGCAACCAGAAAAATAACCCAAACCCTCCCACCCAACCCAACCCTTAGCCCTCCTCCCTCTCCCACCAAATACCCGGCAAAAGAACCAGGCCTTACACTTATGGCAGAACACAAGAAGGCTTCGGATGAGGTGGACCTCCACCGGGAGAGAGTTCCACAGTACCGGAGTGGTCGCCAAGAACACCCGTTTGTCGGTCCCCACCTGTCAGTAACAGGGGACCTCCAGGAGGGCACCCCTGAATGACCGCAGAAGCTGGTCCCTCAGATAGGGAGGGTCCAGACCTTTTAGGGCTTTATAGGTCTGCACCAGCACCTTGAATTGGGCCCAGAAGACTATAGGCAGCCAGTGCAAAGCCCACAGCACCGGTGTAATGTGCTCCTGGTGACCCATCCCCATAACCAGATAGGCCACAGTATTCTGCAGTAGGTGGAGCTTCTGAACTGTCACCATGGGCAGCCTCATGTAGAGCTCATTACAGTAGCCTAACCTCCAGGTGACAAATGCATGGATGACAGTGGCAAGGTCAGAGTCCAAGATATAGGGATGGAGCCTGGTAGCAGTGGCAGGTTGGCCCATTTTCCCAGCCTGAGGGGGCTGGCAAGGCTCTGAGGATCCAGCAGAACCTTTACTGCTCAGACCATTTTCAGTTTGCAAGGAGCAGTGTGAAAATAAAATGCCATTTTGATCAATATTTCATAAAGCAAACCTCAATTGCTTTTAACCCTTCTGTGTATGGGATCATCTTGCATCAAAAGACTGACAAATCCTGATGGGAAGGTCCATAAAACTATACCACCACAATTAAAATCATCATCAATTTGACTGATAAAACTGTGCTGTCTTAATGCCAAGCACTAATGAAGTGTGTCAAGACTTTTGTTCATAGATCCAAGAAGCCCTTTCTCAGAAACTTTGTAAGACCTGTCACGACCTGCAGCCTGGTGACGAAGTCCCCATTGAAAGCCACCAAAGAAACAACAGCCTTGAAGCTGCATTGGTGAGTTATTTTTCAAGTACTTTTTGCTAGGGATGGGTGAACAGAACAGAGTTCGTAAATTCAGTTCGGTTCGGTTTGAAATTCGAGTTCGGTTCGGAAGTTCTGTTCGGTCGACCAAACAGACCGAGTTCGGTCGAATTCCAAACTTCCGAACCAAGTTCGGCCATTCAAAACCAGGCTTTTTGGTGCGTGTTGCCACTAGGGATAGGCGAACAGAACAGAGTTGGGAAATTTGGTTCAGTTCGGTTTGAAATTCGAGTTCAGTTCGGAAGTTCGGTTCGGTCGACCGAACAGACTGAGTTCGGTCCAAACTCCAAACTTCCGAACCGCGTTCGCCCATCCCTACTTTTTGCAACCAACACAGACACTAAGTTCCAGGCACCTTCATCCTGGATTCACACCTCCCATTGCAAAAGACCTCTGCACCTGTAGAAATAAGGTCAGAGGGGCAGGGTAATGTGCTAGTAACCTCTTCTCTGCCACTTACACTAGAAGAGGATTTGCCACTACAAAGAGAAGAGGATTTGCAACTACAAACCAAGAGAACAGATGTGTCACCATTACCACCTTAGAAGTAGGGGGAAAGACTCTTAGACAACTTTCCTACAGAATCCAGCTCTTTGTTTTTTTACAGGTCTGCATCATCACTGCCACCACCGTTGTTTTCCTTGCCCAAGAAAATAAAAAAACTTTGCACACCGAGATGCTAATGCACAGACACATACACACTAATAATAAATGCCTAGTGCACAATGTTAATGGTTTTTTGTTATAATTAAATAGCTTTAATGTTTTTTGTGTGTGTTTAAATGTTAAATTTGGGTCCATCTACCCTTATGCTTTGAACGATATTTTGTTCCTGCAGCATTAAATGCTTTTGAATAGTGCAAGTGGTAACCACTCCATTTCCAGACACAGAACCAATATAGGCTACAATAATCCTTCTTGACATTCACCTACCCAAGGAAGTGCAGGGAGAATATTGTTTTCAGTCCAATAGGTCTATGTGGAAAAAATATGCACAAAAGAAAGGAGTCACGGTAGGGTACAGCATTTGTAATTGTAACTATACATTCACCATAAAATTCCTGTGAATATATGGCTTTGAATAAAAGCTCCTTCAGTGAACTCCAGCTATTATGGACTTCGCATTATGCAATCCTCCTTGCCCTACATGACTAAACACATTGTCCTGATCAAACACTATTTCATTTGTAAAAACAAGGCCTATAAAAAATTGCCCCTGGTGGGAGGGATCCAGTTTTACTGTGGCTATCGCCCCTGCCATTCGACACCTGTCTTCCCTCCCTCAAGATAAATTAATTAATCTAAGGACAATCACTGAGGCCCAAAAATATTGAGGTATCACCATACCTGGAATTGGAGTTGCCCTCTCTATGCGAGAAATAACACAAATGACTGGAATATTAAATACTGTGGCTAATGCAACATCGCTAGGTTTTAATAATATAGTTGATGAAATGGGTGATATCAAACAGATGGGTTAGCAAAACCGCATAGCCCAAGACTTTATCCTAGCTAGCAAAGGGGGTGTATGCGCTTTGATTAAAAAAGAATTCTGTTTTTACATCCCAAACAACTCTGGCTCTATTTTAGATCAAACTGCTCGAATGAAACAATCAGAGGCCCAGTTACATCACACAGATCAATGGACCCTTTGGGCCTGACTTGGAGGTTTAGGCTCCAAAATCCTTTATATTGTCTTGCTTGCTTTTGTTGTTTTGTTTGGCTTATTATTATATATTTAATTAATCTTAATGCTTATTAGATGTTGCTTGACTAGCACTGTGAAACAACTATCACAAGGCTTAAACCAAAGGCAAAGCGCCCAGGTTTATAACATGTATGCGGATCTCCAAACTCAGCAAGCAGAAATTAATGGCTTAATGTCCATAAGGGTTTAAAAAGTTAGATTGTTGTGCCTTAATGGCATAAAAGGAAGGGATTGTGGGCAAATTTTTATAAGGGACCCTATGGAATTAAGCTACACATAGCCAAAGGAAGGTACCCCAAAATGGAAGACAGATGAATGTTGGGTAATAACCATTAGCAGAAGTGAGCTTCAGCCTGTTAGATAGAAATAATCATGAGCCTAGTTTGGGTTCTGTTTCACACAGCAAGACCTGGGAAACTGCTCCATGCATGATAAACATTGAACAGAGGGACACCACTCTGTTCTTCCTTACAGCAGATAGCAAACAACAGCCTTGCAGCTATGCTGGTTAGTTGCTTTGTTTCGCCACCTTACTTTATAAACAGTCTAGCTTATATTGTTTTGAGAATAATTTGCTTAGTAGATAAACAATTGTAGTAGCCTCCCATTATTGTACGACGTTGTTTTTGACTGACATCTCTGTATCGGATGTTATTTTTCACCTATAAATTATCTGTACATTCGGAGAAGATCAGACCAGTCTGTTTCTTTGCATGGATTCAGTTCTGCTCTCTCTCTCTCTGCGCTTTGAGATCAATAAAGAAACTCTGACAGATTTCACCAACAGCAGTGTGTGAGTATAAAATGTTCCTGTTTGTGCCAAACAGTGGGCATCAGCGGGTTGCAGCGGACGTCTGCCACAGAGAGAGAGGGTACTTTAGTGTGGGGGACTTTGGCACGAGCAGCACCCCCACCCAAGCATGTGCCAGGCTAGCAAAGGTCTCCACTCTCCAGTTGCCATCCCATTCCCTATGCATCCCCAAATAAGGGCAGGGTCTTTCCAGTCAGGGTCACATCTCCCGTCACCATCCCTAGCACCCCAAGGAGGGCAGGATTTGCACGTGCCAGCCAGGGCCTTCCTAGTTGCAATCCCTAGCATCCCCTAGCCCCCCCAGGAGGGCAGGATTTGCACATGCTTTCTAGTTGCAATCCCTAGCACACCAAGGAGGGAGGACTAGTCTAGAGGCATCATCATAATAAATGCATGATATTACTTTGGTGTTCTTAATGTGTTCCCATTTCAGAGAGGAATCAGATGCCGGCCCAAGCGCTGCTGCCAGGACCAGGCCAAGGAGGAGGACCCCTAGGCTGAGGTCGCCAGACTCGCCACTGACCCCCCCAGACATTCGGTGCTGGAAGTCTGCCAGAGTCCCGGGTGGCTGCCCCTCAGCCCTGTGCTGCACCCCAATGGCTGTTGCCTTTCCCCCAAGTCCCGGGGGACAAGCCCAGAGACTCCTCGTTTTAAGTTTTCTTTGAATGTTTGCTTTTGGTTTTTAGAATATTATTGTTGTTGTTTTGTTGTTATGTAAATAGTTTAAATAAAAGTTGTATTTCTTTTTACGATCTTCATGTGACCTGTACAATCTTTTATCCCTATGTGCTGAAGTTGGTGGTAGCAGCAGGTATAGGAATGCACAGAGGCAGGCAGGCAGGCAGGCAGGCACATATGAAACATTGTGTGTTTTATTCCATCTCATTAGGGTAGGTTTGCTGCATGCTGGATGTGGGCAATGGGCCCACATGGTGGGCAATGGGCGCATGAGCACAGATGTGGGCAATGGGCGCATGAGCACAGATGGGAGTTCTTCCTTGTTTTGGCAGGTGGCAGCCAGGGTAGCTGGATACACCTACCTCTCCCCCTCTAACCCCCATCTCCCTCATTCTAGCTGGGAACCTCTCTCTCTCTGTCTGGCCATATAGTTCAGGTGACAGCATGGGTGGGATCATGTCTGTCTCTCCTTCAAGCAGTGGGTGGACTTTCTCTCTCTCTCTCTCTCTTATTTCTCTCTCTCTCTCTTGGCAGAAACCTGGGTGGGCAGACAGGCACCTTGGCATGAGAGGCAGGAAGGTGGGCTGTGGCAGGCTTTGAGCTTGGCGGCAACCTGGGGTACAGAACCCTTGGCACAGACAGCATATAGGCCTGCCAGCAGCAGCTGTTTCTTGATGCCATGGCATCATGGCACAGACAGCATATAGGCCTGGGGGCCATTGGCACTAGAAGAGCAGACATTGGTAGTCATGATACAGAACCCTTGGCACGGTAGCATATAGGCCAAGGCCTGGAGGCCATCTCCATGAGTGGAATGACGGCAAATGGAAGGAGGTCTAGAGACTGAGGTGAGACAGGAAAACAAGTAAAACTCCCCAGCCATACCTAGTCACCTACCTAAATACCCACATACTAAATAAGTGTGACAGAGACACAAACATATGCGTATGTCATGTGACCAATCCCCCTCAACCACAATTGTCACCCATTGTCACGACTTTGATAATCTACACGCCTTGCATGACATACTTTATCGACGGCCCCATGCATGGGAGCCAGCACCTTAAAGTCCTAGAGCATTGAGGTCCAGTCTAAGAATGATGAGGGGACAGGGGTAAGGGGGCTGGGCAGGGGCAGGTGCCTGCTGGCTGGAGAGGGTGGAAGTTCCGTGGCACTTTTTTGATAACCCATGGCAAACTGTTGGAGAAGTTTAAGATTCTTTTAGGATCGAGATCATCCTGGGTGAGCTCCAAACCATCAGAAGGCAAGCAAACTGAGTACGTCATTACTGCGAAAATCCTCAAGGAACTCAGCATTGAATGCAGGTTGCACAAACGGATATCCATGTGCCATCGGTCAAATCTGTGAAGTGGAGAGGATTCGGAATGTGGTCTGTAGGGATGTGTGAACATGAACAGTCGATCCTAAGAGATAGGCGTGCGTTGTTGCAAAGGGATGGGTGATCGCCGATAGCCTCCATTTCATGAGGGGATAGGTGTAAGGGGGTTGGGCATGGACAGGTGCCTGCTGGCTGGAGAGGGTGGAAGTTCCCTGGCACTTTTGGGGTAACCCATGGCAAAGCCACAGAACAAGGATCCTGGACTGTAGGAGAAGTTTAAGATTCGTTTAGGATTGAGATAATCCTGGGTGAGGTCAAATCATCAGAAGGCAAGCAAACTGAGTACGTCATCACTGAGGAAATCTTCAAGGAACTCAGTCAGCATTGAATGCAGATTGCACAACTGGATATGTGTGAGCCATCGGTCAAATCTGCAAAATGGAGAGGATTCGGAATGTGATCTGTAGGGATGTGCGAACACGAACATTTGATCCTAAGAGATAGGCAAATGTTGTTGCAAAGGGATGGGCAATCGCCAATAGCCTACATTTCCCACAGCCGATCAAAAGCAAGTTGGTTACAGGATCTCCCATTGAGCCCCATTGTAATGTTCACCCAGCCCCTGCCTGCCGGCACACTCACCCTAGCTATTGCAATGTATAAGATTGAGGAGCAAATGCTGACGTGCAATACCAGCAGCAGCAGAAGACATTGGGTTGCTGGGGCAGAACCTGTGGCAGAGACAGCATAGGCAGCATTGGCAGCAGTGGCAGACATTAGATTGCCAGGGCACAGTACCCGTGACACAGAAGACAGCAGCATCAGGAATGACAGCACCCTGTGAGAGAATGACGGCCCCAGACCCAGCACGGTGGGTTCTAGGGCTAGAAGAGTGGCAGCGTGTAGATATTGGCCACAGCCCCCCTTGCCTGTAACGTAGGCACCAGGACCCTGACGGTGGGTCCTGGGCCTGGAGTGGCTGCTTCTTGATGCGATGGAATGACAGCACAATGTGCGAGGAATGATGGCCCCGGACCCATCATGGTAGATCCTGGGGCTAGAGTGGCAGTGTGTAGATCTTGTCCACAGCCCTCCCTGCCAGTAATGTAGGCCCCAGAACCTTGGCGGCGGGTCCTGGGGCTGGAGTGGCTGCTTTTTGATGCGGTGGAATGACAGCCCAGTGTGCGATGAATGTTGGCCCCGGACCCATCATGGTGGGTCCTGGGCTGGAGTGGCAGGAGGAGGAGGAGGAGGAAGAGGAGGATGGGGAGTAGCCTCATCCCAACTGCCCCAGCATAGAATGGCGTGTGTCACTGCACCATCACTCATTGTACAGGTGCAGCTCAGGGAATCCCAGAAGCAGAAGGTTCACCTTCAGGAACAGCAACTCCTCCACCCACTTGGCCCCCAGTATCAGGTGTTGTGGGGTACAAATGTCCCCCGTGATGGAGAAAACCCTCTCGCTGGGGACACTGGTTGGTGGGTAGGACAGGATACCCTTGACCACTTTGGACAGGGCCGGCCACACGTTGGTCTTGCCAGCCCAGTAGGCCAAGGGATCGCTGCTGGGATCAATGCATGGCTCCTCCTCCAGGTAGGTCTACACTGCTGCTGAGGCACCATTATATTCCCTCTAGTACCTCTGGGTGGGCACCACCTGCCCCACTGCCCTCAGCCATGCTGCTTGCCTGTTTGTGCTGGGCCCCATGCTCCGCAGAGTGGCCTGCACAGAGGAGGCGCTGCTGGCAGTAGGGGTTCTACTGCTGCTCATCCTGCTGCTGGCGCTGCTGCTACCACTAGGGCTGGGGGCAGAGATAGACCGAGACGGCTGGAAGGGGTCGCTGCTCCCACTCCCACCATCCCCAGGGGCATCCTGCTGCATGTCCCGTTCTGCATGCCGGACCTTCTTCACCAGCGCAACCTTCCGGAGGCCATAGACCGCTGTCTCACATGCCATGCTGCCCTTGATCCTGGGGTCCAGCATGGTTGCCAGGACATATTCCTCCCAGCCCAGAGGCTCATCAAAGCGCACACTCAGACCCGCCTTCAGCTTCCGCGCAAGGTTAATCGCCTCATCTGACATCCTCCTGCCCTGAGGGCCACAATCCCCCCCCTCCAGAATCTCTTCCATGCTGCTGCATAGACTATGCACCAGCGTGGTCAGCTGGCTGAGGGTGGCGGTGGAGCTGCTCAAGGTCTCTGTGATGGCCAGGAATGGTCTCAGGACAAAGACTGTGTGAGCGATAATCTCCCATTTCTCCCTGTTGTACCCTGGAGGTGCCTCAATGTCTGTCTCCAGTTCCACCTGATGCAGGGCGGCTTTCTGTTCAAGAAGCTGCTCGAGCATCAGGAAGGTGAAATTCCACCTGGTGGAGACATCCTGTACCAGCGTGTGCATCGGTGACCCTTCCTCGACCTGCTTCTCCCGGAGGAGCTCGCTGCCCTTCATGCTGTGGTTGAAGAAGCCCGCCAGCTTCCTCCCCCGCTCGACCAGGGAGCTAAGGGTGCCTG
>QEPC01007830.1:962665-977258 GCA_003113815.1 Sphenodon punctatus | reverse complement strand
TCTGCGCTTATCTCCCTCCATACTCCAGCCTGTGGAACTCCCTCCCTGTCCACATCCACCTTGCCCCCTCCCTTCATACCTTCAAATCTCTCCTTAAAACTCACCTCTTTCGCTCTGCTCTGTCTGAGCCTTTATCCTGCTGAGCCACTATTTCCTATACCTACAGTCTGTTTACTCCTATCCTTGCCACATGGACCTGCCTTCTGTTATTCTCAATGTAACCAAGCCAAGTACGTGCACCTGAGACCTCGCATCTTCATGACTGTTAGACCCCTTGTCTCTCCCTCTTTTCCCCTTCCTATGTCTCTCCCCCAGCTCCTGTCTCTCAGATTGTAAACCCTAAGGGCAGGGACCGTGTCTGTTTTGTTACTTTGTAAAGTGCCAGGTACACTGCTGGTGCTATATAAATGTTTGTTAATAATAAATAATAATAATAACCTTTTACTTGGAAAAACATGCAGATGAAAAAATGATCAATACGTTTTCCCTTCCATTGATGTTTATTAGGGCAAAAGACCGAGTCCAACTTTCTTTAGGTGCCGTTTCTTTGAAAACTTGGTTACTGAATCACTCTGAAACTATCTGGGGGCATTTTCGACAGACTTCTCCTGGTGCCAAAAAGGTAATTGACAGACTTCTGGTGCCAAAAAGGCAATTGACAAATCACCCACAGTATCGGGCTCAGTTTGGGCTTAACACTGGTTTGTGCTTAGAGAAAATAGTTGTGTTAAACTTCACATAGGTCAAATTCACTGTGTTTGAACATTCAAATTCAAAGTGAATTTACTATCCAGATTATTTTTGAAAAGTCCAAGATTGTGTTGTTGTATTTTTGTTTTATGGTAAGCCACTGAATATTTCTTGGAGAAGGACGGGATGCAAATATTACTACTACTACTACTACTACTACTACTACTAGTCTAGAGCTGAAATGAGTACCCCAAAATGGTTAAACCCATTGAATGTATCCTATTAAAACTGAAAACGGCAGTTTAGGAAATAATCAATGTCCATGAAAACTCCATCAGGTATCCATTTTGTTGTTATTTCACACGGGGATTTTTATTTTTATTTTCAATTTGGTATTTATGGATTTGGGCTATTTTCATATTTCCATTACATCATTTCAGCAATATCAATATTGAAACAATATCAATATTGCACATGTGCAATTACTGAAAATGATGAAATTGAAATGGCCCCAGTTCAAGTTTCACCTTAGCTAGACACTCACTGGATGAACTTGGGCCAGTCACAATATTCTCTCAGCCTAACCTACCTCACAGGGTTGTTGTGAGGTTTAAAAGTTGTGTTAATTTTTCTATGTGAAGTGCTCTGAGTGCCATGGCGGGAGGGGGGGGGAGGGAGGAGGCGCTATGTAAAAATAAAAATATATTAAAAACACCACATGACTTTCCATTTTGGTTGGGGGTATTGAAAGGGTTATCAACAAAATTCAGATAATACCCACTAGTAATAAGCCTGCTACCTATTTAAGCTCTACTGTTGTTCTTTTTCAACAACTGATGGCAATGGTTTCAACAATTAGTAGTGATTTTTTGTTGGAATGCTGGTTAGATCATTTAATGGAGGGTGGCAAATGTAACCCCAATATTTAAAAATGGATCCAGAGGTGATCCTGGAAACTACAGACCGGTAAGTCTGTGCTAGGCAAAATGGTGGAAACTATCATTAAGAACAGAATCAGTGGGCATATTGATAAACATGGCTTAATGGCAAAGAGTCAGCATGGATTTAGCAAAGGGAAGTCATGTCTCACTAGTCTCTTGGAATTCTTTGAGGGCATCGCATGTGGACAGGGGAGACCCAGCAGATATGGTGTACCTGGATTTCCAGAAAGCTTTTGATAAGGTCCCACATAGACGACTCTTGAGAAAATTAAAAAGTCATGGGATAGGAGGTAGTGTTTTTTTGCTATGGATTGCTAACTGGTTAAAGGATAGGAAGCAAAGAGTGGGACTAAATGAATGGCCAGTTTTCAGAATGGAGGGATGTAAAAAGTGGTGTTCCCCAAAGATCTGTACTGGGACCAGTTCTTTTCACTGGGTTATTTCAGACGTTACGAGATCACGTTCAACCACAGGGAATTCCCACATGGTGATTATGGTCTCATCATGTCTTTTGGGGGAATGGAAGCTCCCCGCCAGATGTTCACCCCTGTGAATCATGGGTGGGGGGGGAATCACATTGAACACGCAAATGGAGGACCTGCTAGGACCATCTCCGTTTGTGTGTTCAATGTGATTTCCCCCCCCCCCCATGATCAGGGGGATCATCTCGTCTGTCCCTTGACCATGGCTTGGAATCAGCGGCGGGATTCCGGGCTGTGGTCAATACCCTGGGGGGGCCCCCGCCCGTCTCCCAAGAGGGCGGGCGGCCTAGGGAGCATGGGGGGTGGGGCTGTGCGACCACACATTGAGCGTTGTGGCCCCGTCCCCTCCCCAATTCCTCTCCGGGATCAGCCGGCACGTCTGTTGGACATGCCGGTTTGATCCCGGCGGGGGGATCAAACCGATGTTTCCGTGACGGGGCCAATACAGGCCCAGTCACGTCTGAAAATACCAATTAATGATCTGGAAAAGGGTGTTAAGAGTGAGGTGATCAAATCTGCAGATGACACCAAGTTATTCAGAGTAGTCAGAACATGAGCAGACTGTGAGGAGCTGCAGGAAAATTTTACAAGACTGGGTGCCTCTAAATGGCAGATGACTGGGCATCTAAAGGGCATCTAAATGGCAGATGAGATTTAATGTGGACAAGTGCAAAGTGATGCACATTGGGAAAAATAATCCAAATTATGAGTACACAATGCTGGGTACTAAGCTAAGAGTTACCACTCAGGAAAAGAATCGGGGAGTGATTGTGGATAATACACTGAAATCCTCAGCCCAGTGTACCACAGCGGTCAAAAAAGCAAATAGAACGTTAGGAATTATTCACAAGGGAATAGAGAATAAAACTGAGGATGTCATAATGCCTCTATACAAATCAATGGTGCGATCGCACCTTGACTATTGTGTGCAGTTCTGGTCACCCCATCTCAAAAAAGACATAGTGGAACTAGAAAAGGTACAGAGAAGGGCAACAAAAATGATCCAGGGCATGGAACAGCACCCGTATGAGGAAAGGCTTGATAGTTTGGGGCTCTTCAGCTTGGAAAAGAGACGGCTGAGAGGAGATATGATAGAGGTCTATAAAATCATGAGTGGTGTGGAATTTGTAAACAGGGAATGGTTATTTACCCCCTCAACTAGTACTAAAACTAGGGGACACTCCATGAAACTCATGGGTGGCAGAGTAAAAACAAACAAAAGAAATCATTTTTTCACACAGTGTACAATTAGGTTGTGGAATTTACTGCTAGAGGAGGTGGTGAAGGCCAGCAGTATAGTTGAGTTTATTAGAGGTTTGGACAAGTTTCTGGACGATAGGTCCATTAGCAGCTATTAGCCAGATAGGATTGGGGAACAAAACCCTTTACTGTCAGGAGCCTGGGGATGACCCACAGGGAATGGATAGCATGGTGACCTGTTGGGTCCTTCTCCCAGGCCCCCATGATTGGCTACTGTCCAAGACAGGATGCTGGGCTCGATGGACCATTGGTCTGGCCCAGTATGGCACTTCTTATGTTCTTAATGAGCCCTAAAGGGGAGTCTAGCACTTCAGAATTTCTTGTGTGTAAACGGAGAATAAATTTGAATGCATAAAATAATAAATAAATAAATAAATAAATAATATAGGGTATTTTCAGACAAAACGATACCATGGTCAACCACAGGGAATCCCCTGTGGTGGCCGTTTACACCGTTTCGTCTGTTGGGGTTCCCTCCAGATGTTCACCCCAGTGAATCCCTGGCAGGAATCCCAATGACCACGATTCTGGACCTCCAGCTGGCCGGAGGACCAGAATCGTGGTAGGATCGGGCCCCTACCATGATCTATTGGCCATGATCTGAGATCGGCCGCAGGATACATCTGTACCCTGCTGCCTGACCAGATCGTGGCCCAGACTGCGCTACGGGATCGGGCGCAGCAGTCGAATTGGCCGCTGTGCCTGCCCATCTCCTGGAGGGTGGGTGGCCGGAGGAGCGCGAGGGGGCAGGGCTGTGCGGCCGCACGTCACGCTGCACAGCCACTCCCCGATCCCCAGGAGGAATCAGGCCGGCATGTCTAAAGGACAGCTGGACTGATTCCTGACCGGGATCCGAAACAGATCCTGATGCATGGTTCAGCGTGGGGGGCCTGGCGGACCCTGATGTCTGAAATCACCCATAGATAAAAGAACTGGGGCTAGAGCCTGCTTTAAGCAGGACCAGTAGACTCTGGGACGGGCAATTTCTTTGGGGTCCTCTCCCCATCCACAACCCTGAGTCCCTAGCGTGGCTGCTTCATGTGGAGTTCTGCCTCCCCACCACTCATTTTCAGTGAATCACTAATCCCTGAATCCTCCTGGCCAGAGGTGTGTGTGTGTGTGTGTGTGTATGTGTGTGTGTGTGGAGAGAGAGAGAGAGAGAGAGAGAGAGAGAGGTTTTGTGTGTTTGTATGTGTGTTAAAGGGAGAAAGAGAGAGTTTGTGTGTGTGTGTGTGTGTGTGTGTGTGTTAAAGACAGAGAGAGAGCATGTGTGTGTTAAAGTCAGTGTGTTTGTGTGTGTTAAAGGTAGAGAGAGAGTTTAGGTGTGGAGAGAGAGAGGGTTTTGTGTGTGTTAAAGGGAGAGAGAGAGAGGTTGTGTGTATGGAGAGAGAGAGAGGGAGAGGGAGAGAGAGAGAGAGATGGGTTGTGTGTGTGTATGTTAAAAGTAGAGAGAGAGCGTGTGTGTGTGTGAAAGGGAGCGAGAAAGGTTGTGTGTGTGTGTGTGTGTTAAAGGGAGAGAGAGAGTCTTGTGTATGTGTGTTAAAGGGAGAAAGAGAGCTTGGGTGGTGTGTGTACAGAGAGAGAGAGAGAGAGAGAGAGAGGGTGTGTGTGTGTGTGTGTGTGTGTGTGTGTGTACATAGAAAAGCCCGTGTATGTACATCTCTTTATGTGAAAACGTAACACTTTGTTTTTCAAAGCAAACATCAGACTATGAGTTGTTAAATAGGTGGGGCTATGGAGAAATTATAACCTGGGAGGTGCATTTTATTTTCACCCTGGGCTCTGCAACATCTAAGGCCGACCCTGATTATGGGGAAGCAATCTTTGCAAATGTAAACTCTCTGACCTACAACATATGGAAAAGCAACCTTACTTGTCTCCCTCACAGAAGTGTTGTGAGGACTGATTAATTAATATTTATAAAATACTTTGAAGGTATAAAGCACTATAAAAGGATTACCCTAAGCTTTCTTAATTTATTAATTATTTATTATTAATTATTACTATTACTATTATTTAAAGAATTCTAGTGATTAGCCAACCAAATTAAATAGACCCGTGTTTTCCCAGGATATCTGTGGAGCTTTTGGTCTTTTGTAATAATGATAATAAAAATTAACTAATTCATAATGCTAAGCTCTTATACACAGCTTCTGGGCTACGTAAACTTTTAAAGCAAGGGGGGGGGGTGGAATCCCTCTTGAGAGTATACAATAGATGCTTTATTATATTTTATAAGAGGAAGATGTCCAGCTCTGACCAGGTTCTTGTTAAATACAGACATTAACATTTTAGAAAAGGTTGATGGCAAGCTCAATATTTTGTTTATTTGAATGGGGAAAATCTCATAGTAAACTGAATATCCAGTAGAAGGCACGAGGATTATCCTTTTACCATCCTGAATACTGGATTTTATCTTTCCATTTCTTTGTGCTTGTGACCCCAAAGACAATACAATACATGTATGAAGTTAGATTTCCTGGTCTCCTCAGTCTTACTGATTCTGACTTGGGAACCCTGTGATGATATCCCAACTAGTTTCGCCATTGACGTCAATAGAGATAGGATTGCATCTTCAGCTAAAACAGATACTTGCAAAAATGAGTATACCTGTTGAAATTGTGATGGATCAGGCATTCAATAATCTCAGTTTATTTATTCATTCATTCAGTCACATTATTTTTATCCCACCTCCCCTGCTCATGCAGCTCGAGGCGGCTTACAAACATAATATAATTTAAAATATCACTTCAAAAATCATAAAAATAACATATATAAAATCCAAAAAAACTAATAAAAAGGGGGATAGCGTAAAATACAAAAAACCCTACCTCCCTGCCCCACACCCCACCCACTCTTCACCCATCTCCCTCACCAAAAGCCTGGTGGAACAGCCAGGTCTTGCACTGACGTCGAAACGAGGTGAGGTCTGCGGCCACCCGGACCTCCACGGGGCGTTCTTGGTAGCTGCGCTGGTGGAGCCTCCACCAGAAGGTAGTTCCACTCAGCGCAGCTACTAAGAACTCCCTCTCCATCGTAGTCCCCCCCCCAGACCACTCGGGGGACATCAAGAGGGGCACTCCTGGCATTTAGTGTCTGAAGAGTTACCTGAATGACTGTTACCATTTTTCCATTTGCAGCTTTTACCAAGAGACGAATTAATCATTTCTCCATCCATTTCCATTCACCCATTGGCTATTCCATGGCCCCTCTTGTCATGTGCATGCACAATAATAAAATGGTGAAACAAAGACCCTTTTTAAATGGGCCATGGCTGAGGGGGGCGGTCTGTGGGTGCACCACTGCAGGGGTGGTCTGGGGGGGGGGGCAGGGGCACACAGGCGCACACCCATCCCCCTGGCATCCCCATGCATCCCCACATGTGGAGCAACCAACATTGGGCATTTTTACACACACCTTAAAGTTCCTAATTTTTCAATCGTCTGGGTTTACAAGTCCACAAGTAAGTTCTGGATGCATTTTTCTCACACACACTGCCCTGAGGCCAGCCTAAAGTAGCCGCAGCTGTAGATGTGACAGTCTGCCATGGAAACCAAGTGACCACAGCTGCCTGGAGCAAAGCAGTTTACCAGGAGAACTTTTGACACACAAAAGTTCTGGTGGAAGTTCTATGCAGAAGTTCAAGGAGCTGGATGTTTAAGATCTGGGTGAGTGATTTAGACACACAGAAAGTACAGGATGTAATAGCAAACTTGCAGGAGAAATGTGTGTGTAAAAACACCATTGTCCCCGGTTGCTCCGTGTGTGTGCTATGTGTGGGGATGTATGGGTCATGGGAGGATGCACCCACCCACGCACCCCCACAATTACACAGGATGCTATCCCTCATGGTCCATGGATGTCCATGTGTGGGTGGGGAGTGGCATCTCATGGCCACAGAAATTCAGAAAGATGCTTGTAATAGGGTAGGTAAATCCCGCAAGGATCAGCCCCAGAGTTGGGCTGAACTGGGTCGGAGATGCGACCTTAGAGATAAGCTGGACTCTAATTAGGTGGTTGACCTTTTAAGAGCCAAGCATAAAAACCTTACGTAGGTCACCTGAAAGGCTCCAGCTGGGAAGAAGCCTCAGCTGGCTACAAAGGGACTGTGGAACTCTAGGAGAGTGTGGCAGGGAACCTGAACCTCCTTGGGAGGAGTGCTCTTTTCTCTTGGTGAATTAAGTCCCTTTTCAAACGGATGCCCTCGCCCGCGCATGTGTGCGGGGGTTGGGGGGTCCGTTCAAATGCTGCAGCAGGTGCGGGGGCGATGGGTGTGTATCCGTGGGAATGTCACGGCTGGTGGGTGCACGCTTCCGTGCCCTCCACCCACCTCTACCCATCACCTACGCACAGAGCAATGGGCGCCAATGACGGAGGTGGGTGGGGGTCTGTGGGAATGGACCCCCATGCACTTCCCACCCATCCCTCATGCATCTGCACCCATTAGAAATGGGCCTCTGTCCGGGCCCCTCCACAGCACCCTAAGACATATTGCCCAATGTCCGAGTAACCACAGTTCAGGATCTCAGATCCCCCCAGGACCCATCAACTGTAAGGTTTAGAGTTCTGGTCTCTGCCTTCCCTACACTCAGCCCAGTCCAGCAGTGAGGGGCTTCTCCCAACTAACAGTGTGTACTCCCAATACTAACCCTCCTGGGTATAAACAATAAGGGTGGATCTTGCCAGGTTCTGTGCAGTCTCCAGCCCCTTGATGGGTCCTTGTTGCTACTTCAGCGGCGTTACCAGGGAACCTCAGTTAAACTGCACAGGAAGCCTTTCTCTGTCAGACTCCTGCTGACCATTTCTCCAAAGGCTCAGCCTTCCTTGTATTCAACCTCTTGCCAGCTGATCCCTGGCTGCCTTCTCTCCGGCTCTCTCTTTGGGTGAGGTCACACAACAAGCTGCCACAGCCCAATCCCCACGCAGCCTCGTAGCAGACAGTTACTGCTGTCACACTGCAAGGCCAGCGCAAGGAGATGGGCAGACGGTTGCGTGAACCAGACCTTATCAGAGCTGCCGTCATGGGCAGGCCATGGTGTCAGCCACATGAACGGGTGTTCCATCCTTGCCCTGCCTCCATTCCACAGTGTGGCTGAGATCCTGCCCCCTGGGCATGGCATAGCTGTGTACAATAGGTAACAGTGTCTACCACTCAAGGCCCAAAAGTGGTGCTCCCCACACACATGGCCCCTTAACATGAGTAGTCCTGCCATGGGCAACTTTACCCCAGTTGCCATGGGCAGTTCCACAATGTGTCCTTGGAATTTTTCAGAGAATGCATCAAGTAGCAGGCAGCTGACCTCCCCCCTCTCCTCCCTCCCTTGCCCAGGGGTGAGGGGAACATTTGGTGGGCTTCAACCACACAATGAACTGAATTGTGTGCCCCGGATACCCAGAGTGAGGTAAGGCTACCCACGGCGTGGTAATCTCCCGCCTCTGTCACATGTGGCTGCACCCCCTATTTGCACTCCGAGCTTCCTTTCCTTTATGGCTCAGGTGTCCCTGGCTAGGAGCTATCCTCTAATTGTGAAGCACATACCTTCAATAGCCCAGACACGGGCATGGTTCTTGCACTGTGATGGCATTTTCACTGTCTGCGCCAAACACCCTGCCACAGTGAGGGGCTAGTGCATGAAATGAGGAGCCTGGCGAGGAATGAACTGAATGGGAGTTCCACTAAGGCAGTGGAAGCTAAGGCTATCTATACTTGAGGCCAGAAGGGTGAAGGTTTTTAAACCTAGACCTTTAACCTACCTGGAGTGAACTGCTGACAATAGGAGACGCCAAGTTGCATGTTACGTTTGGGATCTTCCCTTTATATAAAGACCCAGGAGACTGTGCTAAGTTGATGTGTACTGTTTGGGGACCCACCCAAGTGGAAGATTCCCTGCTGGAGGATTTGGGGGGGAGGAGGGGGGCAGTTATTGAAACCATTTTGTATGCTGGAGTCTGGACCAGAGCTGGACTATACGGGATAGATATATTTAAGGTGTGGCAGCTTCTGGGAGCTAATTTCCCCTGCACTTTGGAGCACTCCTGAAAAGGAGAGACATGAGCCGCTGCCACAATGCTAAAATAGCAACATGGAAAGTCAGAATGGGCTGGTAAAATGGAATGTTGGTTACCTCGGTAGCAGTAATATCTGTTATTTTGGGTAGTCAGTTACCCATCTCGATGTGTGGATATCAGTTGTGGTTTATTACCCACGAGTACAAAATGTACTACCCCCTTTTAGCTCTAATAGCACCCTTTAATAAATAAATGGTTTGGAAAACACAGAATGGTGAGTGTTATCTGTAAGTAGACCAGGAGCATCCATGTCCTAGGACAAACCATTGGAGATGGCCCAAAATTCAAATGTTCTTTTTGCTGGATACATGGGCAGCACCATAAACTCCCAAGGGCCTCCAGAACTTACTAGGGTGGGTGAGTGATGCTCGCTACGGGTGTTTTTAAATGTGACCTAACGGTATCATGGGTGGTCACACTTTGACTGGCATGGCCACCCATGGTCCCATCATGTTTGAAAAGACCCAGCAGATGTTTCCCCAGGCCGGGCTAGGGGTTTGCATGGACCGTGGTGGTTTTTAGCCTGGGCTGTGAGTTTATTTATTTATTTATAGATATTTGTTAGCCACCCCCTCATGCCTATGGGATCTCAGGGTGGCTTACAGCATAAAAACACACAATAAAATTCATTAAAACAATGTTTTAAAAATACAATCTCCCCCTACCCTCCCCCCCTCCCCTCCGAAGGTCTGGGCAAATAACCAGTTCTTACAGGCTTGCCGAAACGCCAACAGACCTGGGGCCAGACGGGCTTCCTCTGGAAGGGAATTCCAGAGCCTCAGCCCGGCCACCGAGAATGCTCTCTCCATTGTGACCCCCCGCTTTACACAGGGGACCTCCAAAAAGGCACCACCGGTGGACTGCAGGGATCGCTCTGAGGCACGGCGGGTGAGGCGGTCCCCAAGGTATGAGGGGCCCAGACCGTGTAGGACTTTATAGATCAACACTAGAACCTTGAATCGGGCTCGGTGCGCTATAGGAAGCCAGTGGAGAATATGGAGCACAGGTGTTATGTGCTCCCGCCTTCCCGTCCCCATAAGGAGACGGGCTGCCGCATTCTGCACCAGCTTCAGCCTCCAAACCAGAAACAAGGGAAGCCCCATGTACAGCGCATTGCAGTAGTCTTGTCTTGAGGTGATGAAGGCATGAATGAGGGTGGCCAGGTAGGGGCTGGAAATGTATGGACACAGCCTCAGTACCAAATAGAGCTGGCGGAAGGTGGCCTTAGCCACCATCTCTACCTGCTGATCCAGTGGGAGCCCCGAGTCCAACACCACCCCCAGACTCTGAACCTGCTGGGCTACAGGAGGGCTCCCCCCCCCCCCACACCAGGGGAGCCAGTACCTCCCTCGCCCTACCCATCGGGGAGTTGGGTCCATTGAAGAGACACAGCCCGGGCTAAGTGCTCCTGTGGCCTGTGCAGCACAACTCTGGACTGAGTTAGAGTGGGTCATCATGTTTGATGGCCTGCTCTATCTGACCCTGGTCTAAGTCAGGGACTGTTCTGGGTGGGCGCAGTTGCTTTGTAGGCCGCCATGACTGCCCGTCAGAGAGAACAACAGGCTGCACTCACTAGCGTGGGGGTGGGACAATGTGGGCCCCTGTCTGCATGTCACCCCACCCTGTCCTGCCCCCTCTCTGGCCCAGGACACCAACTCCTATGTTTGGCAACCAGGCCAAATCCTGCCCACAGTAAGTGTCCTCATTAAAGCTTAGGTGAGGCTGCCCTTGGAGACTTTTAGGGGACTTCAGCTTTTGAAGAATGTGATGGCCCACCTTTTGATGGGGGTCGGTCACCAGGAGCACCTGACACTGGTGCTTCAGAGTCTTGCTTCAGAGCCAATAGCATTCCAGGCACAATTCAAGATGTTGGTTTTAACCTATAAAGCCCTAACCAGCCTGGATCCGACGTATCTAAATGACCCCTTTCTTTCTTATGTTCCTCCATGGACTCTAAGATCACCTGGGAGTGCGCTCTTGCAAATTCTATCATTAGCACAGGTTCATACATCCTGGGCACACAGGGAGGCATTGTTGGTGGTTGCTCCACAGCTCTGGAACTCCCTACTCCTGGAGGTTCACCTAAACACTAGTTTGAATATCATCCAGAGCCAGTGTACGACCTATTTCTTCAGCCAGATATTTAATGGGTATATCTGGTGGGGAGGAGGGGAGTGTATTAATTTTTTTTTATGGGGTTTATTGTGTGTTTTAGATTTGTTTCATAATGTGAGTCACTCCGAGCCTCAGGGGAAAGGATGAGGTAGAAAGTGAAATAAATAAATAAATAATATCTCAGTGGAGTTTTCCAAATAAAGATCCCATGCTCCTAGATCTTGCATGTCACTAGAGAGTTCCTTATGAGAGGAAGCAATTCGACCTTAGCATAACTCCTCAACCATTGCAGGAGGATGCCCAAACACTTTATAGGTTTTTGCATTGCATCTAAATAAATTCTATGTACGATTACGCTAACATTTAACTGTATTGTCATTCAGATTACTTTGAATTTAAGCTTAGTGCATGATACTTAGTGTACTAAACCTTTAATACGCTTACAATTTTGTAATTGAAAAGATCAAAGCAATGACAAGGAGGGCATGAAATGTATAGCTTGCATAAATTATACTTTTTGGGAATCTTGATCTCCACAGCAGGGATGTGACAGACCATAAAAGACCATAGTTGGGTTGCACCTCCATTGAAGATTATTTTTATCATTATTAGAAAGCATTTATATAGTGCAAGCAATGTACCTGGGGCTTTTCAAAGTAACAGAATAGACACGGTCCCTGTCCTACGGCTTACAGTCTGAGAGACCATGGGGTGGCAGGTGGGGTGGGTGGATATGAAGGAAGGGGAACAGAGGGAGAGACAAGGAGTGTAACATTCACGAGAATGCGAGGTTCCAGGTGCACGTGCTTGGCTTGGTTACATCAAGATTAGGTAAGAGCAAGTGTTCCTGGACCCTCGAGAAACACCTACCTTTCGAGAGCACGTGCAACTATTCAAAAGTATTTCCTCAAAATGTATTGATTCTGTGCCTCTGCCTTTGAGATCAGCCCCTGCGGTTCTCTGTCCATTTCCAGTATTTTTGTCATTCTCCATCAATTTTCTGTAATTTCCATCGTTTTCTGGTATTTTCATCAATGTCCAGTGTTTTCATCAATTTATGGCACTTTTATGAGCCGTAATTTGGTACAATTTAAGGCAGGCAGATATTTCAGAACAATTGGCATAATTTAAGGCCAACAGCAAGGCAATGTGAGGTGGCACAGGCAAGTGACTCGAAGAGCTACAAAATAGTAGGAATGGGACACCAGGGAGAATACTGGATACCAGATTTATTGGTATTGGATCTCCCCGGTATTGGATTTACCAGTATCGGCATACCGGATTTTTAACATTGACCACTTTAATGGGTTTTTTACATCGTGGCCATTTACTTCAATGGCCATAATGTAAAAAAACCCGCTAAAGTGGCTAATGTTAAAAATCCGGTATGCCGATACCGGTGATTATCAGATTAATCCGATATACCTGATTATAGGGTGTATCGGATTTATCCGATACTGATATTCCCACCCCTACAAAATAGTGAAAAATAGCAAAAAGCTGGTGAGTTTCATCATCACCCATGAGTGGGGCTACCCATGGTGATGGCTTGGAGATTACAGCTGGTGCAGAATGTGGCAGCTCATCTCCTTATGGGGACAGGTCACCGGGAACACATAACACCGATGCTCCGTTCTCTGCACTGGCTGCCTGTAGTCTTCCAGACCCAATTCAAGGTGTTGATGTTGACCTATAAAGCCCTGCATGAACTGGGCCCCACCTATCTGTGAGACTGCTTCACTCCCTGATTGTCCCCTGAAGTCACTGGCGGGGTGCCACCCTTGAGGTCCCCCGGGTTCTCGGTGGCTGTACTACGGCTGTGGAACTCCCTTCTGGTGGAGGCCAGGGTGGCCCTGGACCTCCCTTCATTTCAGCGCCAATGCAAGACCCGGCTGTTCTGCCTGGCGTTTGGTGAGGGAGAGGGAGAGGGTAGTGGGTTGAGGGTTAGGAGGGGGGTTGTTGGGTTGTTTGGCTCCATTTGGTTATGTTTTAGATTGTATTTTATTATTATTGTTTTATGGATGTTTTATGAGGATTGTAAGCCACCCTGAGCTACTTGGGCAGGATAGGCCTGGATATAAAGACTTTAAAATAAATAAATAATAAATAAATAAATCACGCAAATGAAGATGAATGACCTGCTTCTGACAGAAACAGCATTTGGTGCAATTGCTAATTTCAGGCCCAACCTCCGTCAACCCTTTTTCCTAAGCTAAATGATCCCACCAAAAAGGAGGACAGTATCAAGCTATGCCAAGAGCACAGGAGACCTAGACTGAAGAAGGGGAACTGGATGACCAGGAGTCTGGAAGCCAGGCGAAGCTCAGAGTCTGGGAGCTCAGGGAAGATAAGAACATAAAATAAGGAAGAAGGGAAGCTGGATGAACAGAGATGCTGGAAGCCAAGCCAACTAAGCTGAGTTCAGAGGCTGAGAGCTCAGGGAAGAGAAGAATGGAAGAAGTGCCATTCTGGGTCAGACCAATGGTCCATCAAGGCCAGCTGCATGCCTCCAAAAGTTGCCATTTTGGGTCAATTTGGAGAAGTACCCAACAGGTCAGAATAGAATGATTCATTGGGTAATTACTAGCGGCGGGATCACCGGCATTTCCGGTATCCGATAATGCCAGTACTGGGCATACCGGCATTATCGGATTAAACCCGGTAAATCCAGTCCGGTTACCGGATTCCGGGTACGGGATTTTTTTTTTACATTGCAGCCATTTAAATGAATGGCTGCAATGTAAATAGTTTTTAAAAACCCACCAAAAAAACCTCCCCGAGTCCAGGCTGCGCGGGTGGAAGGGGGGACACCCCCCACCCACTCTGCCCAGCTTGGATTTAAACACCCCCCACCCCCCTAGGGATCACCCTACTACAAGTTCCCACTGGATCCAGTACCTTCAGTTCAGCTCCGGGTGTGGCGGTGGCGGGCAGTCCGACGACCTCAGTGCCGCCTGTGGCTGCCGGCTTCAGAGACGCTGTAGGCCTTCCGGGGAAACCGGAAGTTCCCCGGAAGGCCTACAGCGTCTCTGAAGC
>QEPC01007830.1:938519-953195 GCA_003113815.1 Sphenodon punctatus | reverse complement strand
TGATCCCTGGGGTGGGGGGTGGTTTGACACACACCCCACCCCAGGGATCACCCTACCTCCCCACCCAGGGATCACCTAACTTGAGCTCCGTGTGGCAGCGGCAGCGGTCCGGGGGCTTCAGCGCTGGCTGTGGCTGCTGGCTTCAGCACGCTACTGCCACTTCCGCCACCGCCGCTGCCCGGAGCTCAAGGTAGGCGATCCCTGGGTGGGGAGGTAGGGTGATCCCTGGGGTGGGGTGTGTGTTAAACCACCCCCCACCCCAGGGATCAGTACAGTACTGGTACTACTTACCTGTTGCTGGCTGGTACTGGCTCTGGGTTGCCGGTGGTGGCCCGGAGTCCGGCGCACTAGGGGACTTAGGGGAAATTTTTTTTAAATCCAGGCTGGGCAGGGTGGGTGGGGGGTGTCCCCCCTTCTACCCACGCAGCCTGGACTTGGGGAGAGAAAGTGTTTGGGGGTTTTTGTGTTTTTTTTTTACATTGCGGCCATTCATTTGAATGGCCACAATGTAAAAAATTCCGGCACGGGGCGGGATCCAGTACCGAACCCAAAATACCAGAATAATCTGATACTGCTGGTACACCAAAATACCGGCAGTATCGGATACTGGATGATCTGGTAGTCCCACCCCTAGGTTGCACCATAGCCTTCTTCAGTCACCCTGCGACCCTGCCCTCCACAAATGAGGTATTGACCACCCCCACCAGCAATGTCTCCAACGTCTCCCAGCTGGCTTTCCCCAGCGAGGGCCAGCATGGGTCCAGTTCACAAGTTGTGGCCCTCATAGCCTCCAGCATCTCCACCACATCGACAGGTGATACCTGCTGAAATTGATCCCGCAAAATTGAACCAAGCAGGACATTCATAACCTCGGGTACAGCCACCTCATTAAGTGTCGCATCGAAGACGTGATGAATACGAGCAATTTTATCTGCAAAATAATCAATAAGCATGTCACAGCGAACACTGGGTGAATCCAGTTCCAGGCAGAGAGAGGCCGGACTGACCACCTACTTCACCATCCAGAAAAGCTCAGCTGGACGAGATTTAGCAGATGCTATAGTGCTAGCAAAGAACTTCCTCTTTGCTGCCTGCATAGCCACAGTATACGCTTTTAACACAGCTTTATGCTGCAATCGATCAGCTCCACTTATACCCTACACTTCCTCTAAGGCTCAGGGTGTCTGGTGTTACCTGGTAATTTTATCTCTTTCTTTAAAATTCTACCCCACCCTTCCCAAAAGGCTCAGGGTGGCTTACCAGCAGATAAAAACAATACATATAAAAGAATATTAAAAAACCCCTCAACCTTTCTCCTCGCTCCTCCCCAACACAACCACAAACCCCACGAAACCCTCCCCACCCCCTAACACACCAGCCCAAACAATCACCAACCACCCACCCCCACCCATTCCTATCCACCAAATGCATTAACAAATAGCAAGTCTTACACCACTTCCAGAAGATGCCCAGGCTTGTACTCAAAACAAACTTCGGGGGGAAGGGAGTTCCATAGCTTTGGGGTAGCTACTGAGTGAGAACATCTCCCTGTGCACCCTCACTGTGCGAACACGACACCCACAGGGAGACGATCCTGGCCAATTGCAGGGAAACAGGGTAAATTAATTTAAAAGGTTAACTGATTAAACCACTGAACAATAAACAGGTACTCCTTTGTAACCGGTCCTTATTGGATCTCTTACCATGGGCCAGGCCAGTTTCTGGATAGTAGTGAATAATCGTTTCATCTTAAATCCAAACCTCCACCCCACCCCACTTCCTAGGGCGACTTTATGACACATATTGAAATTTTGATTTCCAAACTTCATTTTCTGTATTTGAATGTCAAGCTTGCCCCCAAAATCTCATTTTGAACTGGAAGCCTGACAAATACTGACATCTTGAAATTCAATATTTTAGTTTCCATATTCAAATAGCTCTATTTATCACAAAAGTCTTTCATACTGGTCCCTAAACCCAGTTTTTGTTTTTGCCTAGGATTTCACACTCTCTCAGAGCACAAGAAGTGTAACATTAATGCCACCTAGTTGTTAGATCAGACTGACTTGTTTTGAGAGTTTATTGAGCTGTGTTCTGTGGTCTCTTTAATACCATCTTTCTTACTCTTGTTGGTATACATAGGAGCTGGTCAAAGGATGCTTGGAGTAATTAAAACCACTTAAATAAATACTGTTTAAGTAAATACTGTTTGCATAAGAGAAAAGCAGTCCTCTTTCCTTAAAAGAAAAAGACAATCAGGTGCCCCAGCAGCGAACCCTCCAGCAGAACTGTGAACAAGCCTCCAGTATTGCTGTATAATCTTCACCTCATTTCCTCTTCCTCTCAGGAAGCAATGTTCTTAGGCTCATCCGTCTCATTTCCTCAGCCTCTGCACACAGCCCATTTTTTTCTCTCTCTCCTTTCTGCCCTTTGAAAGTAAACATCTTTCATTTCTCTTTCAAGTAAAGTGCTGTTTTGCTACTGAAGTTAAACCCAGTCATGGTACTCTCAGTTATTTGTTCCCAGCTCATCTGGAGTTTAGTAGGGATGTGCAAACAGAACGCGGTTCGGATGTTTGGACGTTTGGTTCAAAACCCAAGTTCGGGTTCGGTTGTTCAGTTTGGCGGAGCTTGGTTCAGCCGAACTCGGCCGAACATCCCAAAATAACGCTATCGATACCGATATTGATTTTTTTTTTTCAATATCGGTATCATTTGGCCCTGAAACCACCCCTGGTCTCCACCCCTGGTGCCAGGAAGTCTGCTCCTCAGCTGCCTCCCCCTTCCAGACACATTTTTCCCACCCAAAGTCACGTTCTTCCTGCCCCCGAACTCATCCAAACTCATCTGAACTTTTCCGAACTGTTTGGCCATTTGAACATTCAGTTCGGACATTCGGTTCGGTCGTCTGAACAGGCCGAGTTCGGCCCAAACTCCGAACATAACCACGTTCGCACATCCCCAGAGTTTAGAGAAAATCCAAGTTGAGGGATGTTAAGTTGAGGGAAACACCACAACTCGTACCTCACAATGGTGGTTTCTTTCCAGATCTTCTGATCCAATTTCTCCCCCCAACCAAGCACTAGTTGTAGATCTATACAATCAGTAGTAGGGATGGGAAATTCAGGTTCTGATAGAACCGAAATTGTCTGAAAATTACTGTTTGGGATTAATCTGAAATTTCAGATCTTTTTGGTTCTGGCTTTTTGTTTTTTTCCCCCTTGATTTTATTTCTGGTTTTTCCCATTGATATGTTTCATTTTTCCCCCCATTGCAGTTTGTCCTCACTGTGGCCGATCTCATGTCCTGTGTGCACCATTTGCAAACTGCTTGCATCTCCATAGAGATTACATTGGGCCATGGGGAAAAATCAGAAAATCTGAAACTGAAAAGAGATCCAATATTTAGAAAGAACTGCAACGGAAAAAAAACAAAACTGAAATTCTACCCAGAGTCCCACCCTTAGTCAGTAGCTTTTATTCCAGCTCCCTTGTTTTCTTCATGGATCAATCCAAGACTCCCACTGCAGTCAGTGGATTTATATAGCATAAGCAATATACCTGGTTCTTTTAACAATCATTAATTATAGATAGGGCCCCTTCCCCGAAAAGCTTACCAACTAGGAGAGACAAGTTGGGGAGACTAATGGGGGGGAACAGAGGGAGAAACAGAAAGGCAGATATTCATGAAGTTGAGCAGTCACAAGTGGATATGATCACAGTATATAAATATATCAGAGGAGTTAATAGAATGAAAGGGGAAGATTTGTTCAAACAAAAGGTGAGTGTGGATACAAGAACCAGGACCAGCCTTAGGATTTGCGGGTCCCCTAGTGGCCCCACCCGCTTGAGGGCAGCCTCTGTGGTGCCCTGAAGGTGGTCATGTTTGGGACCCCACTGAGGGGGAGTGGTGCCCTCAGAACCTGTCCTGGTGATAATAGAGGCCACTGCGAGACCCTAAGAAAGAGCAGGGCCCAGGACAGCAAGGTCGGCCCTGTGACAAGACTGGCCCTGACAGAACTAATGGATATACAAGATAGTGGTTATAAATAATTTTTTGCTGGAAATTAGAGAAGGTTTTTAACTGTCAGAGCAGTGACTGACTGGAATAAGCTTCCAGGAGCAGTCATTGGAAGAAAGAACCCGAATAGCTTAAACAGAGTTGGATAAATTTATGACTCACAACTTGTGAGGAGTTTTCCGGTGGATGCTCTAGGAAGCAATGTTTTCCCCCACTCCGAGAATACATTTTCTTTGTTTGTCCCACACACCCCACACCTTTCTTCCTGAAGCATCAAAGTTATCTGAAACTGAAAGTGGAGCTGATGGTGCATCCCGATGCCTTGCTACGGTAACTATAACTATATGGACGCCTGGTTGGTGGTACCTGTATGCAAGCTCGGGGTCTAACTGATCACAATATTTGGGGTTGGAAAGACGTTCTCCCCTGGGGAAGATTGGCAGTTGACTCTGAGGACTTTTTGCCTTTCCCCGCAGTGTGTCTGGATCTCACCAGTCTGTCACATCTGGATCTTTCTTTTTGGAAGGGCGTTCCCTGTTATTTCAGGCATTCCTGTGCTCTGGTTCGTCCTGGTCGAGAGCTGAGAGAAGTAACTTCAGAAATGGGTATCCCTGTCAAATTTGTGGTACTTTACTCGCCCCACCACCATGGGGTACTAGTACCATCGCGTACTAATTGGTACCCAATTATTGCCCAGCATTTTACCCAAGGTCATGATTTACCAACTTCCATTCCTGGAAAACCGACTTCCAGTACCAATTTTTCTTGTCACAGTACCAATTTTTGCAATTTTTGCATATGAATTTACCAATCAGTAAACAGTATATTGGTGCATCACTAACAGATCCCCTGGCCACCCTGAGGAGGGCCACTGCAGCTGCCACACTTTGGACTGGTGGCAAGGGCAGTTCAAATGAGCAGAGTCACCCCGCCCCGGGAAATCTGGGCAGTGGGGGCTGCTGTCACCAGTCCCTCCATACGGGGTTGGCTGAGGAGTTGTCCACATGGGGCAGGACTTCCAGGCCCCTGCTGTGCAGCAGGATCAGGCCCCTGGGCGAACTTGCTGCAAAACTGCTCCCCCACTCCCATTTGGCAGCCCAGGTGAGCACGCTTCTCTGGACCCGATCCTTGGACTTCACCTTGTGACACAGCTGGCATGGTCTAACAGATGGGAGGGTGTATGTTAGCCCAGATTAGCTTGGCTGGGCAAGCATATTCGCCATGTCGTCAACCATCTCCAGATGATACATTTCGTAGCCGCCGCCTGCTCTCTCTGTGTCAGGTGCGGGCAAACATCTGATGGCCACCAAACTGATGAGCTGGTGACTCACAGGCTACCGTGGGCTACTGTCTCCTTTGTTTTTACCTCCTGTGAAGGAAGTCAGTATTATTCCTGCTTTGTTTCCCCCACCGTGGCTGCAATATAATGTGTTGACTCTTGACCAAGTGAGTTCATTTTGGAGATGGAATTTGAATTCTGGTCTCCATGCTCCATGTCCAACATTTTATCCACTAGGCTACGCCAGGCCCAGTCCACGCCTCATGCACGCACTATGTTCAAGGGTCACACAACTATTACTCACACGATGCGCAAGGCTTGCTCACCTCATGTGCAGCATGCACACGTCATTGCCGTGTGTGCATGGGCTTGAGTATTGCGTGAGCCACTTTTGTGTACATGCAACTTGTGCACAGTTTGTGTGAGAGGCATGGATTGGGTTTAATATTTTTTTTAAAGTTCATGGTTTTTCAGTTAATCTAATTTTTGAGGTTCTTGGCTTGATTCTTGACTTTGGAACATCTGGGGTTAGCTGGTAACTTTTCTGTATGAAACTGCCCTCAAAAATATGTCTCTCTATTCCACCCCCTGTAAAATCAAGAGAGTTCTGCAATCGCTTCGGGGATGGATTTCCTTGCGCAAATTGTTTGCATGAACACACTGAAAGCGAGTAGGATCTGAGTGTGACTTTGTCAAGCGAAGTTACTGTAATGCCAGAAGGATAAGTAATGGGTTCCGTGTTATGAAAGAAACAGATATCGCTGTGCTGTTTTCCGTTCTTATCATTTAATGGCAAATACCAATGTTTTGCTGCTAAACAAGCAATCTCCCCACTTTTTAAAATGTACATAACTTTGTCTTAAAATCCATTTCACTCTGATCGCAATGTTACTGTACCCAAAAAAACCACAGTGCAGCACTGTTTTCAAATGGTTTTTAGTCTAGTGGGAAAGGTGTCAGTTGTGGGCATCGTTCAGAAACCGGAGATTTAAATCTAAGTGAAGAGGAGATGTGCTAAACACAGGAAGGAAGAAATTGCAAGACTCTTTGACACATTTCGATTTCTTTCATTTTCTTTACACCCCTTTTGCCAAATTTAAGCATGCATCGCCGCCCCTGCAAATGGTAGGGGTGTGCTAAGGTCGAAATATCTTCTGAAAGGCCATAACAGTACCAAGGAACAAGAGAGGGGAAAGTTTTATTTTTTTCCCCTTTCTCCAAAAGCCACAAGGGAGTTTAAGAATGGCCATCTGGTATGACAGTGATATGGAATATGACAGAAGTTTATAAAATCATGAGTGTCGTGGAATGAGTAAATGGAGAGTTGTTGTTTATCCTCTCCATTAATACTAGAATTAACGGGCACTCAGCAAAACTAAGTGGCAGCAGAGTTGAAAGAAAATAAAAGATTGTCTTTTTCACTCAGTGCACAATTAATTTGTGGAACTTGTTGCCAGAAGATGTGGTCAAAGCCAGTAGTTATAGCTGGGTTTAATAAACAGATTGGATAAGTTCTTGGAGGATAGATCCATGAATGGCCATTAGTCAAGTAGGCTGCGGAACGTAACCTCTGATGGTTGGGAGCTGGGAGTGGACAAGAGGAATAGACCACTATTATGACCTGTTGGATGTTTCTCTGACGTGACCAAAAATGGCAACTGTCAGAGAAGGTAAATAACAACCTAGCTCGATGGCCCATTGGTCAGACCTAGTATGGCACTTCATCTGTTCTTATCTGGGCCATAAAATATGGAGCGGTGGTGACCCTCATCACCCAACGTCTCCTAGGTCGTGTTTGTAATTTAATTAATTAATTAATCAATTCATTCACAATTAGGGTGCTGCCAGACAAGCCCAGCTGGGACCTATCCCTGCATGCCCCCGAGTGGGCAATTTCAACTGTCACACTGTGGGGCCAGCAAGGAGAGCACAGCAGATGGTTCCCCTGCCCCCCCCCACTGTTGGCCATTTGGTCACACCTGGGGTGGGCCGAGGAACTGGTCACACATGTGAGCGTTCAACCCAGTTCCACCCACCCACCACCAGCCTGCCACTATCGTGCTCTGGCCATGAAGTGGCCACTCAAGAATGGTGCCAGTGCCCACTGCTCAAAGCCCTATGACAGACCTTGCAATGGGGTGGGTCAGATGGGGATCAGGACCATAAGCAGTGGTGTGCTACCCTGAGTTGGGCAGCCTAAACCCACTTTGGAAAAGCATGCTATGCCTGCGTCCTTGTCTTTTTTCAGAGCACACAGGGTACAGCAGCCAGCTGCCTGCCCAGCCTCAGGGCAGGGTGAACATCTGGTGACCACTGGGCACATGAACCACTGCATTGAATAGCAATGATACTCAGACTGGGGTAAGGCTGCCCAACTCAAGGTAACATCTTGTGTGGCTGTACCTTTAGTTATTTCACTGTCAAAATAGAAGCACTAACTGAGACAGGCCTGAATGGTGGAGTCTGCCGAAAGATATGGGTATGGTATAGAAATATGGAGAAGGCATGTTGAGACAATGAATGGTTGTGTGTGCATTCAGAGTCAGGCAAGAAAAGGGAGGGTCTGGACCGGGCACAAGGAACATCTGGCCTGCAGTCCTTTTCTGGCCCATGGAAGTCCACCATCCAACCCCCAAAGGCTTCCCCTGACCCTCATTTGCTACTGCCTGCCATCTGCATGTCTTGGGCCACCAGCATACCATCAGTTACCAGAAAGCCACAGAGTGCTTCCAGGTTGAGAGTAGGGCTGCACCAAATAGTAACATTTTTATTTGTGAGTATTTTTGAGTTTCCGAGGGCCAGCTCTGAGTGTTCGACCTTCGTACTCGGCAAAATACTTCATAAAATAAAACTGAGTACCGAGTATTTTCCAAGTGCTGAGTACCAAGTACCCTTATATAGGGGCAGGAAAAGCCCCATATGTTGCTCTTTCAAGGATTTTACAAGTATTGAGTACCGAGTACTGAGTACCAGGCTGATTCCTTGGTTACTCAGTACTCGGTAAAACCGAGTTGGATACTCAGATACTTGGAAAAACTGAGTAATTTCGAATACCGAGTTTCAGCACTAGTTGACAACCATGCCCCATATGCGGGCAGTCCACACACCCCACACAGAGCCCTGTGAGGGCACAGATCTAGATCCTAACAGCATGCGAGTTCCCAATACCTGGTTTGTGGGTCCAGGTCCTACCTTTAAGTGCATCTCTGCTTCCACCCTCCAAACAAATTCCTTTAAAGCACAAAGGTAGAGGTTTGATCTGGGGGCCAGATCCAGGAATTGGAAAAGGATCAAATAAAGCCAGATGTGTGCCAAATAGGGTTCCTCTCCTCTGGTATAGAGTCAACTAGGGGTGATTTGAGACGTGACGGGGTGCCTTTTGGCCCCATCATTGAATCACCTTTTGATTCCCTGCCGGAATAAAAAAGTCACGTCCAGCAGATGTGCTGGCTGATTCCAGCGGGGAATCTGGGGGAGGGCGGGGCTGCGCGGTGCAACGTGCAGCCACACAGCCCCGCTCCCCCAACTGCCCGCCCTCCTGGAGATGGGCAGGCACAGCGGTCAATCCGACCACTGCGCCTGATTCCGACCTGGGGTCTGGGCCACAGCCCGAAATCGGCGACGGTAACAGACATTACTGTCCGCCAATTCTGGACCGTGGTTCAATTAACCACGCTTTCAGAGATGGCACCTGGACCATCCTCAAAAGCGTGGTTATTTTGCTCACCACCGGTGGTTCACCGTGGTGGGGTGAACCAAGGCTGGTTCTCAGAAAACTTCGGAAGACTCAATCAAGTGCTAGCCCCATTGCGTGCATGACTGGAGTGATCCAGTTGGTTGACAACCTAGCTGCTCTGAGCTAGAAAATTAAACTTAGTGCCATACTTTGTAGGAGGGGGGTATGGGAAGGAACAGTTGAGTGATGGACAAGCCAGATGGTAGAGGCAAAATAAAAGTGGCTGTACAGCCTTCTCCATTCTCTACTGAATTTGGCTGTGTGCCACCCTGCTGATCTGTAAGTAATTGGCTTGAGTGGGGGGAGTGGTGCCTATCCTATCCTGTCCTGTCCTGTCCGTAGGGGCAATGCTGGGGGATGGGGCTTAGTTGTTTCCACCATGTCATGATTTTATATATATATATATATATATATATATATATATATATATATATATATATATATATATATATATATATATTTAAAGTGGGTGCCACTGCTGCCTGCTGCTTGTACTGTTTGGCACCATAGTGGCCAGAGGGATCTGCCAACTGCCTCTTCCCCTGGCCTGGGCTGACCATATACTAGGGACAATGTTGGGGGTTGCCACCAGTGCCAAATACACTTGAGGTTTGGGTGTTACTGCTGCTGCTTTCACTGCCTGTTGGCAAGTTGGCAGCACCCTAGAGACCAGAGAGGGATCACTTTTGCTGTGATTGTCTCACTCTTGCTATCCTGCTTTTCTGGGCACTGCTTGGCATAATGATTTTAAAGTGGGTGCGCTCCAAAATCATTAAAGGAAAGAGTTCCAGAGTTCCAAGTTCCAGGGATTTTCCGAGGTCTGGTGTTCCGAGTTCTGAATTCTGAGTCCTGGAAAAAGTTCCGAAGTCCGTCTGAGTACCCGGAACTCGATCTGAGTAACTGGAAGGCATATCCAATGCAGCCCTACATTTTACTGATTGGTTAATGGTAAATTGGTACCAGAACTTGGAAAATCGAGATGAAAAATCAAAATATCTGTACTGGAAGTTGAAATATCAGGATGATTTTCTGTCGGGCAGTAATCGGTTATCTGATGTTATCAGATCACACTGAAGTACTGCAATTCCAACAAGTATACCCCCTTTTTTTAGGTAAATAATTTCATTAACCAGTTGGAATTTTAGAGTGTGTTTCCACCAGCTGTATCTGGTGCGGAGGCTGCACCCATATGTCTCCAGACCCAACCTGACCACTTTGATCCATGCCTTCATCACCTCGAGGCTGGACTACTGTAACTCACTCTACGTGGGGCTTCCCTTGACATTGACCCGGAGATTGCAGCAAGTGCAGAATGCGGCGGCCCATCTCCTAACAGGGACGGGCCGACGAGAGCACATAACACCGGTGCTCTGTGCACTGCACTGGCTGCCTGTAATGTGCCTAGCCAGTTTCAAGGTGTTGACATTGATCTATAAGGCCCTGTATGGTCTTGGACCTGGATACCTCAGGGACCGCCTCACCCTCTGTCACTCAGGATGGACTCTCCGGTCCACCGCGGGCGTCTTCTTGGAGATCCCCCGTGTAAAGCGGGGGGCTACAATGGAGAGGGCATTCTCGGTGGCTGGGCCCCGGCTGTGGAACTCCCTCCCAGAGGAAGCACGTCTGGCCTCGAGTCTGCTGGTCTTCCGTCGGCCCTGCTAGACATGGCTGTTCTCCCAGGCCTTTGGAGGCGGGGAGGGGAGGCTGGGCTACATTTTTGTATGAGGGTATTTTAAAATTGTTTTAAATATCTCTGTGGATTTTTTTATTGTGATTGTTAATTTTATGTTGGAAGCTGCCCCGAGATGCCGTAGGCATAGGGGGCGGCATGTAAATGGAATTAAATAAATAAATAAATAAATAAATAAGCATGTGGATATAATGTACCTGGATTTCCAGAAAACATTTTATAAAGTCCCTCATGAGAGACTCTTGAGAAAATTAAAAAGTCATGGGATAGAGGTAGTGTTTTACTATGGATCAGAAACTGCCAGGTTAAAAGACAGAAAGCAAAGAGGGTAGGAGTAAATGGTCTGTTTTCACAATGGAGAGATGTACAAAGTGGTGTGTGCCTCAGGGATCTGTATTGGGACCGGTGCTGTTTAATGATTCATTAATGATTTGGAAAAAGGTGTTAAGAGTGAGGGGATCAGATTTGCAGATGACACCAAGTTATTCCAGGTAGTTAAAACACGAGCAGACTGTGAGGAACTGAAACAGGATCTTACGACACTGGGTGCCTGGGCATCTAAATGGCAAATGAGATTTAATGTGGACAAGTGCAAAGTGATGAACGTAGGGGAAAATAATCCAAACTATGCATACACAATGCTGGGTACTAAGCTAGGAGTTACCACTCAGGAAAAGGATCTGGGGGTGGTTGTGAACAATACACTGAAATCCACAGCACAGTGTGCAGCAGCAGTCAGAAAAGCAAACAGAATGTTAGGAATTATTCAGATAGAGAATAAAACTGAGGCTGTCATAATGCCTCTATACAAATCAATGGTGCGACCGTACCTTAAATATTGTGTGTTGTTCTGGTCACCCCATCTCAAAAAAGACACAGCTGAACTAGAAAAGGTACAGAGAAGGGCAAGAAAAATCAAGGGCATGGAAGGGCTCCCCTATGAGGAGAGACTTGGTAGGTTGGGGCTCTTCAGCTTGGAGAAGAGACAACTGAGAGGAGATATGATAGAGGTCCATACAATCATGAGTGGGGTGGAGCTAATAAACAAGGAACAGTTATTACCCTCTCTGCTAGTACTAGAACTAGGGGACACTCCATGAAACTCATGGGTGGCAAGTTTAAAACAAAAAAAAAGAAAATATTTTTGCACTCAGCATATCATTGGGTTGTGGATTCTACTTCCAGAGGCTGTGGTAAGGGCCAGTACTATAGCTGAGTTTAAAAGAGGTTTGGACACATTTCTGGAAGATAGGTCAATTAGCAGCTGTTAGCCAGACAGGATCAGGGAACATGATGGGAGCTGGGGGAAAACAATATGGAATTGATCCCCCATTGTGACCTGTTGGGTGCATCTCCCAAGCTACCGTGATTGGCCACTGTCGGAGACAGGATACTGGGCTAGATGGACCATTGGTCTGACTGAGTATAGCACTTTTTATGTTCATATGTTCTTAGATCTAACAATATTAAGTGAAAACTGAAGGGTGCATCGGATGTCACAGGAACCCTGCAAGGACCCCCAAAAGTTCCCATGACATGATTATGTCATGCTGGTATTTTTTATAATGTCTGAAGGATCTGCTTCATGACAATCCCTAAATCAGTGATTCTCTAACTCTTCTCCAACATGATGCCATGTTGACACTTACCTACTACCCCATGACTTAGACGTGCATAGGACATCAATTACCAGTCAGGATCATGGCCCCGTTTTCAGATAGCAGGGCTTTCCTTTGGCAGACTGGATCTGTAAAGGGCGTGTTTCCTTCTTGTTCCTCTACCAATGTCTGTGCCTCAGCTTTCTCAAAATTATAGCACTGGACACCTGGACCAGCCTTAGAATTTGTGGAACCCAGGGAGGAGATAAAAAGAGGAGGCCCTGTGATCCCTCCATGCCCCATTGGGACACGTTCCATAGGGCCTTAGAGGTAGGTGGTTGTGTTTGAGGATTCACTGGGAGAAAGGGGGAGACCTGCCTCCTGCCCTGGGGAAAACAGGGGACACTGCATGGTCCCTGGAAGTAGAGAAAATAGAGGGGCCCCAGGACAGTCTCCTCTGGTTGCTCTGTAGTAAGGCTGACTCTGCAGGCCCCCCTCTATTATAGCCATCTTTTTGTATCTACAATGATTCATTCACCTGATCTTTAAAAAAAACCCTCTCCAATTCAAGTGTATCGAGAACCTGAAGAAAACCTGTCCCACTCAATGAAACACTACCACTCTTTTTTTTTTTTTTCCCTTTGAACCAAACAATTTAGGAGGAGTTGAGCCATTTCTTCAGAAGGTTTCAGTGGCAGCCCTGAATCAGATTTATTAATCACTCGTGGTCATTTTCTTTTCAAAGGAAAAGCCTCCAAAGGTCAAACGTCACCCACCTATTTTATTTCAAGGTTCCCCTAATCATCACGTTGCAGTTTCTTATCGTTCTATCCCCCCAGCATCTCCCCCTCGCCTCCGTTCCAAAAGATGAAAACAATCGAAGACACTGTTGCTTTTCTAAGAATGAGTGTTTGCAGAGTTGGTTTTCAGCCATTCATTACAGGAGCATCACCCACACAGAGGCTCTCATAGTGCAAAATGTCTCATGTTTTGCACGTTTTTAGATTGTCTCAAAATGGTGTTTGTTTTCATTAGGGCTTTAGTTTTACACAGATCAGATGAAGGTGAAAGAAGGGTGAGTGGAGCGATACTTTAGGAGATAATCACGCTGGTCATGAATTGCATTAAATAATCTCCTGATAGGCGTACACGAGAATTTAGCAGCTTAATTGCTAGGCAGTAGTTCACGTTAGCAAGCACGGACTGAGACGCTAGGACAGCATTTCCTAGCTCCAGAGGGGGGGAAAGAGAAAACTGGAGGTAAGACCAATCATTGTAAGAAGGCTGCTCTAATAATGCATCTTAACTCAGTTGGTAGGGAAAGGAAAAAAACGACTATTTGCAGGAATGAAATCCATTATATGAATAAATAACTGGTCGCAGTTCAAAATGGAAAAACTGAATGAAAATAAAATACTAAACCTATGTAATTAAAGAAGAGGGTGCGAGGGAAGCACTTGGGGGGGGGGGATTATGTTTGGGAAAATAAGTATTTGCTTAGAAGAATACATCAGTTAGGGAAAGAGAAATGGTGTGGCAAAAGAAACATTTGTGTCTGTGTTGAAAGAGAATGTTTTGGAGAAGATGGACTGTGGAAAAGGACCTAGTGAAAAATCCTTCAGCTTCAAAATCGCTGGGAGTTTTGCTTTTGGCTTAAATAGTGGCGTTTTACTCCCTGCATTTTTGTTGGGTTTGGGGGGTGGGGGGTGGATCTTTGTTGGAATTTGAATATATCAAACTTTTCTCGCTACTTCTAGATAAAAGTAGTCGGTGGGTTTCCCCCCTTGCAAAGAAACCTAAAAGTCCCAGGAGAGGATGCGGGTTTGATTTGCATTGCAAAAAGGACGTGGTTGCCAGAGGCGAAGTCGTCGTGGGCTGCCTTCATGCCGTTTGGAGGGCTTCTATATCAGGGCTTCTCCATCAGGGCATGAGCGAGTCTCCAGCTGGGGTTTGCTAAGCAATTGCCTCCCCTAGCAGAGCAGTGAGTGCATTATGATTTGTGGGGCTTCCAAGGGGGGCAGTTGTACTTCCCTGTTTGAGGCAGGGTGTAGAAGAGATGGAGTTTGTTCTGCTATTGTAGTTGTTATGTTCAGTCAGGCATTTTAAGTTGTCACCCCTCTCGTATTTTGGCAGAGGTAACCAACATTCATATTTTCATCCTTCACTATCCAGGATTTGTTTCACTTTTTGCGAACTGACTCCTCATTATTATTATAATAATAATTATTATTATTATTATTAACAAACATTTATATAGCACCAACAGTGTACCTGGCACTTTACAAAGTAATAAAATAGACACGGTCCCTGCCCCTAGGGCTTACAATCTGAGAGACAGGAGCTGGGGGAGAGAC
>QEPC01007830.1:897542-937570 GCA_003113815.1 Sphenodon punctatus | reverse complement strand
AGAGTTGAGTGTCATCAGCATAGAGGTGGTATTGGAAGCCATGGGAGGCAATGAGTTTGCCTAAGGATGAGGTATAGATCGAGAAGAGGAGAGGGCCATGAACAGACCCTTGAGGAACACCAACTGAGAGGGGGAAGGAGGAGGAGGAGGCAGAGTTGGGCAGAGACACATTAAAGGAGTACTCAGAGACGTAGGAGGAGATCATCTCCTCATTTAGGGTAGCCCTCTTGAGAGCTATTGTGCTATAAAAATAACACCCAATGAGGATCTGAATAAGACTGAAATGGACCCCCCATTTCAACAGCCGTGTTTGTGAATGTGCAGCGGCTCCCCACACATCTGTTATTTCAGATCTCCACTTCTTCATTCTTGTATCTTGCAACATGCATAATAGCTGATACATATTTTTTTGCATGTGCAGAAAATGCAGACATGTATTTTGGCTGAGCAAAACAATATACTTTGGTTATTGCACACGTGCAAGATGCCAGAAACAAATGGGGGCAAACCGGATTAGCCAATCTAGGGGTGTTTTCAGATGGATGTTTATCCTGGACTAATTGCATTAAGCTTGGGATAGGATGTCCTTCTGAATGCTGTCAACAGTGCTTATTAGCCCAGACTAACAAAAATACCAGTGTGTTATAAAACCCTATTTGTTGGGGTTTATAACAACCAGTTGTTAAAATAGTCCAGGCTAATGTCCATCTGAATGAGTATCCAGAACTAGTCGGCTGTCCCGTACTTAGCGTCACAGAGCCACTTAGCGCCAATGACAAGACCTGACAGACATGCTAGGCATTTTCTGCGTCTATGGTATCTAGTGGCACATGACTGGGGTGATCATATTACCTCCATCATCCTTCAATAGTGCATTTCAGAGCACCAAGCTTTAAAACCCTGAGGGATGAGTTTCGATTTTCTTCAAATCAGAAATCAGAAAAATGAAGAAAATCAGATTTTCTTCAAGCTTGCTGAGCATGGGCAAAAAGCACCATGGGATGAAATTCATCCCAGAGACTCTAAGCACCATACTAACAGCAATGTTCTGTTCACATGACTATCCCAGTCATGACCTGGATCAGAACAAGTAGATCCGTCAGAGATGCAATCCATCTGAATACTCCGTTTCAGCCCCAATCTGAGCAATGATTGGAGTTCGTAAAGGCATAGGATACATGAACAGAAATTATTTTTTTCTTTGTAAGGGATCCATACATTGTGCATTGCATGGATGCAGGGGTGGGGGTGAGGGAGAGATCCATGGGTTGTTGAAATGATGATCCAACATCTTCATCCAAAGATCTCAAACTGCCGATGCCCTGAGTTAGTGGCAGCCGGAAACAGAACAAAAGATGCCTGGCTCTCTGGGCTTACAAAAATGTGTAAGTAACAGAGCTCCTTACTAGACACCTAGACGTGCTGTTTTCCCTTTGTTACTTTAAATGCTTAGAGTTGCCAATGAGTTTCATTGCTAACAACCTTCCTCCCCTAACAGCATACACCTACCCCAGACTCAGTCTGTAGTTCTGACTTCTTACATGCCTGAGGAAAGGTCTCGCATGGTCTGAAAGTTTGCATACTCTCATCAACAGAAGTTGGTCCAATAAACGAGATCATCTGAACTACATTCATTCTGCTCCTTCCGTCACAACCTTCAAATCCTTCCTGGAAAAAAAAATGACCTTTTCCATCAGGTTTCCCTCATCCTCATCGACTCGAGTAGTCATGGAGTCCTTTCCCCTCCTTCCCTCAAAGTCCTCCACTTCCCTGTAACTAAGTTTGAAAGCATAGGCACCGGCGACTTCTCATCTTCATGAAAGTATCCTTGTTTTTTTTTAAATGAACAAGGCGATGGGGGAGGGGGTCCGTAACCGCTGAGTGGCACTGCCGCAGAGCAGCCACTTGGGTGGTGTGCATGGGGAGCAATTTGGGCGGCTCCCAGCATGGCTACCATGGCAGCCACCTCGCACTCTTTTGAAATTGCCAGGCTCCCCAGTGCTCACAGCCAGTTCCTGTGACTTGCAAAGGCCATGTCCCCCAACCACAGTGCCTATGAGCAGTGGACCAGTCTGCCGGTGTGGCTGCCTGCCAACATTCGTACGGGCAGGGGATGTGCGGCCGCGTGTTGCCATGGTCCTATTTGACTTACCCTGCACGGAGCACTCCATATTTCTTGGCATGTAAGAAGTCAGAACTACAGACTGAGTCCAGGGTAGGTGTATGCTCGGCAGGTGACTGTTAGGGGAGGAAGGTTGGGTGTTTTTTCACACACATTTCTCCTACATATTTGCTGTTACATTCTGAACTTTCTGTGTGTCTAAATCACTCACCCAGATCTTAAACACCTGGCTCTTTGAACTTCTGCGTAGAACTTCTCCGAGAACTTTTGTGTGTAAAATGTTCTCCTGGTAAACTGCTTTGCTCCAGGCAGCTGTGGTCACTTGGTTTCCATGGCAGCCTGTCACGTCTACAGCTGCGGCTACTTTAGGCTGCTTCAGGGCAGTGTTTGTGTGAAGAATGCTTCCAGGAACTGCCTCAGTGCAGTGTGTGTGTGAAAAATGCATCCAGAATTTACTTGTGCACTTGTAAACCCAGGAGATTGAAAAATCCGGAACTTTAAGGTGTGTGTAAAAATGCCCATTGTAAACTCATTAATAACTCAAAGCATTTAAATGTTTGTTTGTTTGTTTGTTTGTTTGTTTATTTACGGCACTAAACCAAAAAGATATAAAAATACATGTATATAAATTTCTCAACATCAAAACATCTTCTTTCTGTAAAGTTTCTTACATATCCTAACATCAAGCGTCATCACCATAAATCATAGGTGTTAGTGTTGATCTATAAAACCCTGCACTGTCTGGGCCCCTATACCTCAGGGACTGCCTCACCCTTCGCACCTCAGAGTGATCCCTTCGGTCCACTGGGGGCGCCTTTCTGGAGGTCTCCCATGTAAAACAGGGGGCCACAATGGAGAGGGCATTCTCGGTGGCCGGGCCACAGCTTTGGAACTCCCTCCCGAAGGAAGCCTGTCTGGCCCCAGGTTTGTTGGCATTTTGTCAAGCCTGTAAGACCTGGCTGTTCGCCCAGGCCTTCGTAGAGGAGGAGGGGAGGGTGGGGTAGTTGGGGGGTATTTTAAAGACATTTTTATGACATCTTAAATTTGATGAATGGGGTTGTGTATTTTTTAATGGATTTTTTAGGGTATTTTTTATTTGTGTGTTTTATGTTGTAAGCCACCCAGAGATGCCGTGGGCATGAGGGGGTGGCTAATAACTGTTTATAATACATAAATAATAATAATAAATAGTTTACAAATACATCAAATTAGTTTAAAAGAGAAGGAACACAGCTCCGTGTTGTGCATTTTTCACGGAACTCGCTTTAACAAGGCTTGACCCCTATTATATATTGCATATAAGTACTTTCAAAATACAATATAAACAGAAGCCTTAGTAAGGACAACCAACACAACTAAAAGAAAACCCAGATCAGCCACAAGGCTGATAAGGGGCACTATTAAAACCATAGGTACAACACAAAATTAAATTCAGAGTTACCTTACATTAAAAAATTGGTTCCATTGGACGTCCAGAACCCCAGCACAAAAGGAAGCCATGGACCTGGTGACACATGGGTTCTTGGTGCTAAGTAGCCAAATCAATATTGAATCATGGTTTGCCTGGGATTGATGGTGAAGTATCTGGCCAAGAAACCTCCTTCTCAGGTCGGCGTAAATCGGGCACACCAAAGTCACATGAGCCAAATCTTCCACTTGCCCGGAGTGGCGGTTCAGGCATAATCTGAGTTCTCTTGGTTTACCTGAATATCTGCCACTGAGATTGGCAGATGGAAATGAGTTCAAACGAAACAGCAACAATGCGTGCATTTTATGCCAATCAGACCACAGCATAAGATACTTAGGCTCTCTCAAACAGGGCTTGATCTGAACACAGAGGGGTGCCACTCTCTGGTTAGCCAAAGCTGCAATCTCAGTTTGCCTTTCCCGATCACCAATTCTCTGCTTGATCATTACCAATGCTCCCTTATAATTAAAAGAGTGAAGAAAAGGACTGGAGAAACCTACATTCCCAACTTCTCTTTCTACAAGCACACGCCAGGGGTTGGTTTCTAGGGCCTTGGCCTCCAGATTAATAAGAGAGTTGGATTTAGAGGGAAATACATAAATTTTCATCCAGAACTTAATACATGCAAAGAAGGCCTGGGACCTCAGAGATAGAGAAGCAGTTTCGGCCCTCAGCAAGACCTGGGGAGTACCTCTTGGCACCTTTAGAATTGCTCGAAGAAAACTGTTCTGTGAAATATCTATAGTATTTAGGAAAGCTGGGCCCCAGACAGGGAATGCGTATAGAAGTTGGCTTACAGCCTTAGCTCTAAATAAGCGTATGGCTGGTTTAACTAAATGGCCTCCATGTGAGAAATAATAGCCCTGAATTAGTACGAGAAGTTTTTTGTGCTAAACTAAGAGCTGAATCAAAATGGGACCGCCAGCTCCTAGATGCTGAGAGTAATACACCCAGGTACCTGTACTCAGAAACCTGTTCAATTAAGTGGCTGCCCATACGCCAGCAGTGAACTACTTTCCTGCTACCCACACCCATAATAATAAAATAAAATAAGATGCTTTTTGAAGATAATAAAAATAAGACGCTTTTTGAAGCTGAGGAGGGAGGAACTAAAGCCCTTTTTACATGAGACACATCCATGCATGCCCAAGCACGGACCTGTGTGGCCATTCATGGGTGAGTTCTGTTTGTATCTGAGTGAGTTCCACCCTGAGAGGCCCATCACAAAGGCCCAATAACCAATTAATTTAAAACATGATGGAGAATCCCCAAACAGTGGGTGATTTCTGAGCGCAAATAACCATTAGGGTGAGGTTCCAGAAGCAGGTCTCAAGTATAGTCAAAAGAGACCTCCAATGGGTTTTGGAATAAATCAGTGGATGATACAGAAACTTCAATAGGACTACTACACATACAAAATTACTAGCATGTGAGTGTGAGTATTTGCACTACTGGATGCAAGATAATTTATTTTCTCTCTAGAAATTGACTGTAATTCTAAAATATTACAGCTTTCTAGAGCTGAAACAGGTTTCTGATTTGGTACCTGTGGGTAATACCTACATTTCCAGCAACTGTTCCAGGTATCCAAATTAGTACCTGAATACTGTTCGAGTACCTGAAATACCGACAACTGGTATGTCAAAATACCAAATTTTCCTGAAAAATCCTAAAATCCGGGATTAAATTTGGGACAAAATTGAGATTTTGGTCGACAGGATTTTGGTATACCAGATTTTGGTATTTCAGGTACCAATCCAAAAATGGCTTGAGTGAAAACAAATACCGAAAACATTTGGTTCGATTCGAGTACCAAAAATTCAACGGGTATACCCGTTTTTGTGGGTACGATTTCAGCTCTACCCTGGACTGGCCGGGAAAGAAGGTTGGGGGCTGGGGTATCGAGTATTTCTTTTTCATAGCGGTGACTGTGTTGCTATACATATCTCCCTTCGCTCTTTGTGTAGCACAGTTAGAAAGAAAACCAGATTGTTGGGATTTAAAAAAAACAAAAAAACAAAAACAAAACCTCGATGATATAATTTTAAGAGTTTTATACTTTTTGGCAAAAACTTTCTATACAATTTAAAAAAATAAATTAAAAAAAATCAAAATTAGACCATAGGCTATCCCATTTAATGTGCATAGGAATCTCTGTATGAGTTAATTTAATATAATAATTAAAAATGTTGATTTTTATATAGCGTCCCCCTAATACAACTTTTAATCCTCACAACAACCCTGTGAGGTAGGTTAGGCTGAGAGAATATTGTGACTGGCCCAAGGTCACCCAGTGAGTTTCTAGCTAAGGCGAGACTTGCAAGAGGGTCCCCGCCCACCTCCTGCTACAAGTACTGCACACTTAGTCATTACACCACACTGGCTTTCATAGGAATGTGCATATTTACGTACATATTTCATGTGCATGGGAGTTTCTATACAAGTTCTTTTTATACAAGTTCTTTCTTTCTTTTCTTTTTTTTTCAAAATCAGTCTGGATATCCCATTTTATGTGCATGGTAATTTTCGATATGCCAACACCCAGGAGTAGTTTAAAATAAAAAAAAATGTCATTTTTTTCAAACTCGGGGGTGGGGGGATGAAACAAAAGTAGTGAAAATATTTAGAATAATTTAGTAACAATGGGATCAAAGATAATCTAGTTCATCCTCCTGCTGTGATGTAGGAAGTCCACAGCTACAACATCCCCAAGAGTTGGCTTCCAAGCCTCTGCTTGAAAGCTTCCAGTGATGGAGAGCCTACAACCTCCCAGGCAATGTGTATCATTGAGATCTAACTGAAATCTACATTTGTGTAATTTGATCCTATTATTTATTTCTAGTCTTGCCTTCCAAACTATCACCAACACTGCATTGGAAATTGTTACCGTTTCACTTAGAGCAGGGGTGGAGAACCTTATCCCTCCTAGGAGCCATTTTGAAACTTTGTGCAAGCACTGTGGGGGTCACATAAGGTATTTTAAAATGAGCAAGGTGATTGGGGGAGGGGTCTGTAGCCAATGAGTGACTGTCGTGGAGCACCCACTCAGGTGGCGTGAATGGGGAGGGATTCATATGGATGCCTCTCAACGTGGCTACCCTGGCCACAGAGGCAAACCTTAAATGTGCACTCCCTCTGCCATGAACCATGGTGGAGGGGGAAGCATTCTGGGTTGGACTTTTCAATTGACATGCCCCCAGTGTGAGCGTTGGAAAACCCGGGCTCCCCAGTGATCCCCGCCAGTTCTTGGAATTTGCAAAGGCTGTGCCCCACTGCCCCCCACTTACAGTGCTTATGAATGGCCAACCGGTCTGTTGGCATGGTGTAGTTGGCTGCCCCAATTCATACGTACAGGGGCTCTGTGGTCGCCTATTGCTATGGAGCTATTTGTCCAGCCCTGCGTGAATTACTCCTGATTTCCTTGCAGTGCTCCATGAGTGGGTGTTCCATGACCCACAGGAGCGCGCATCTCCCCTGATTCACCTTCAGATAGGTGGTTGGATGCTTGGCTCCTGGGTAACCATGCGGAGTAGCATCTCATCTGAAAACAACCATAGGAGGTGGGGGCAGGGATGCTTAAGAGGTGCACTCAAGAAGAGGAGAATCCAGAGTGGAACTGAAATGGATATGGAGGTTAATATCCAGTATTCCAGTAACTATCCAGTAACTATGGATGTTAAGAGCTAAACTAGAATAGTGCTATTAGGGATAGGAATTTCAGATAGAACCAAATCTACCTGGAAACGGCTGATTTGCTTCTATCTGAAAATTCAGATCTTTCACGGATTTGGATTATTGAGATCTTTAACATTGATTTTTTTATTCAGATCTTTCCCATTGTGGTTTGTTTCCATTGACTCCAATGGGGAAAAATGCATGCAAAAAATCTGAATCTGAACTGAGATCCAAAATTCCTAAAGAAGCAAATCCGAAAAATCCAAATACAAAATTCCCCCTGGAGTCCCACCCCTAGTGGCTATTACCGGCATTTATCACATTACTGTTTACTGAATTACCATTTATTACTTACTGCATTACTGTTTACTGCATAACCAAACCAGATGGAGGGAGGGAGTAAAGAAAAAAAAAGGTCAAACGGTAATTAAATGGTAGTTAAATTGTAATTAAACAGCTCTGAGGCAAATGGTAATGTGGTGCACAGTAGTAGATAAATGCTAATTTGGTAAACAGTTGGCAATAAATCGAATGACAGCCAGTCATTCGATGACTTCGTGGCTTACTGGAATACTCTGTTGACCGAGGCCATTGACCATATGGCATCGAGGCGTCCACTTCCCTCCAGTTAACAACGCAGATCCCCGTGGTATATGGAGGAACAGTAGCGAATGAAGCAGTAAGGGCAGTGGTTAGAGCGGCGGTGGCATCATTCACTCACTGAAGCTGACCGGTTCCGACATAGAAGTTGGTTATGTTCCTATGCCGTAGCAGTGTGGGCAGCAAAAAAATTTTTTTTGCTGCCATCATTGCATCTGTGAAGTTGCGCCCAGCTGAGCTTTTCCGGGTGGTACGGGGGCTAGTCAGTCCAGCCTCCCTCCACCTGGTTCCCGAGTCACCTTCTGCTCGCTGTGATTTGTTTGCTGACTTTTTTGAAGATACAATCACCCAGATTCACAGCGTGTTTGATGTTGCAGTTATGGAAATACAAGAGCAAGAGGTAAAGAAGCCCCGTCCTGTCCTGTTTTGTGGGATCAGCTTCAGTGTGTCTCACCTGCTGATGCGGGTGATGCTCTTGGGTCTGTCCACGCCACCCATTGTGAACTGGACCCATGCCCATCCTGGCTGGATAAGCCAGTCAGGAGACGTTGGTGCTGCTGCTGGTGGGGGTGGTCAATGCCTCCCTCCGGGAGGGCAGGGTGCCGAGTTGTTTGAAGGAGGTGGTGGTTCAGCCCCTGCTCAAGAAACCATCTCTTGACATTGACACCCTAGCCAGTTATCAGTCAGTTAGGGAGGTTATTGAGCGGGTGGTGGTGTGGCAACTCCAGGAGCATTTGGATAGGATCGGTTTCTTAGATCCCTTGCAGTCTGGCTTTCGTCCGGGTTATGGCACCGAGACTGTGCTTGTGGCCTTGGTCGATGACCTTTCCCGAGCATTAGACCAGAATCAGTCAACCTTGTTGGTATTATTAGATCTGTCGGCTGCATTTGATACTGTTGATCATGAACTGTGGCTCACCTGCAGGACTAGGCCAGGGTGGGAGGTAGCGTTCTTGAGTGGTGCCACTCTTTCCTGGCTGGAAGAACTCAGCGTGTGGACTTGGATGATTTTTCATCATCTCCTCGGGTTCGCACGTGTGGGGTCCCGCAGGGATCGAATTTGTGCCCACTCCTGTTCAACGTATATATGCAGCCGTTGTGGGAGGTCGTTAGGGGGGTATGGTGTGAGGTGTCATCAATATTCTGATGACACCCAACTATACCTCTCCTTTTCATCGGACTCATGCCTGGTAGTCTCATTGCTTACCTGGTGTTTGTCAGCTGTGGGGGATTGGATGTGGGCGAGTTGACTGAAACTGAATCCCGACAAGATGGAGGTGATATTTGTGGGTAAAACAGAGGTTGATGATGGGGTCTGTCCCCCCTTTGTGACTCAAGTCCCCAATCTGGGAGTGCTCCTGGACCCTCAGCTTCACCTGGATGCCCAGGTGATAGCTGTGGCGAAAGAAGCATTTCGCTAATTACATCTGGTGCATCGGCTGAAGTTGTATGTCTCAGATGTGGATCTTGCCACAATCATCCATGCTTTTATTACCTCGAGACTAGATTACTGGAACACGTTCTATGTGGGGCTACCCTTGGTGACGGCCCGGAGGTTACAGCTAGTGCAGAATGCGGCGGCCCGTCTCCTGACTGAGACGGGCCGACACGAGCACATAACACCTGTGGTCCGTTCTTTGCACTGGCTGCCAGTGATGTACCAGGCCCAATTCAAGGTGTTGGTGCTTACCTTTAAAGCTTTAAATGGCCTTGGCCCAACATACCTCAGAGACGGCCTCAACCAACGGGTTCTGGATCGGCCCCTGCAGTCATCGGGGAGTGTCCTCCTGCGGGTCCCCTGAGTATCTTGGGTGTCGACCATGTGGAGGGCATTCTTGGTGGCCGCACCACAGCTGTGGGATGCCCTCCCATTGAAGGTTTCTCTGTCTGCAGACCTCCCCTCTTTTCGTAGACAGTGTAAGACCTGTCTCTTATACACATCTAGATGTGTATAAGAGACAGGGGTGGGGTGGGCTGTTAGATGGGGTATTATTGCTGCTTTTATGTATTATTGTTTTAAATTGGTTTTAGATGTTTTAAGTATTTTATTGTTGTATGCCACTCCGAGCTGCCTATGGCAGGAGGGTGTGGCATAAAAGCTGAATGAATGAATGAATGAATGAATGAATGAATGATGATCCAGCTAACCAGAAAGCCACCAGATACTGACCCTCATATCATACGATATACAACCAGATACTGGATACTGTGGATACTGGATACTGTGGATACCGCAAAATTCATCTGGATACCGGATAGTAGCAGTTATTCATTTAACTTTTAGTCCAGATCATAGATCTATGTCTTGAATCTGTCCTTGTGTGCAACCATGGTGTCCCCTCCCTTACCTTAAGCTCAGTTTTTTTGTGTTTTGGGGTAGGAAGTGGATCTAGGGGAGAAATATAAGAACTGGAAATGGAACACACAAAAACTAGCCATGGGCCTCGTTGGGCCCCTGGGCTAGAGGTTTCCTGCCCTTGACCTAGAGTGATGGTTCCTGACCTTTTCCAGGCTGTGACACTACTGAGAGGGGAAGGGGAGGTGGGGGGAATGGAAGAAATCCTTGCAATTACATGCTTGTAAAGTTTTGCGTATCTAATTATGCTCCTCCAGCATCATCAGGACTCCATGTAGCAATTCAGTGATCCACACTTGAGCTCCAGACCTGGAGACCCACAGTGTCTTGTGGCTAAGTCACACCAGAAATCTTGATTTTGGCTAACGTCGGCAAAATGGTTTTCACATAGGAAATTGTCAAGTGTATACGTTTGCTCTACAAAAGCTCCACTCCCAAACCAAACCACATAAAACCTGAGAATGATCTCATGTGGAAGAAAGGGGGGGTGGGGGTGGAATGGTACATTAGTCTTTGAAGCTAGGGCTTTGCATTTTAATTTCCTGAGTTCCAACATAGTCGCTGAGACAGACGCGTTAAGGAGCAGCCTGTTTACCCCATTTTGTTACGTGTCATTTCATATTGCTCTGACAATCAATTGCAGCAGAAATTCCAATTCATAGGGGACCTATTAACTTCTAGAGGAGTCTTATTGTATGCGATTTACGGCCGCAGGAGATTGGAGAACAACATTTTTCACTTGCAGAACAAAAGACAAAAATATTCCAAGTTTGAGCACTTTGTGTTTTTGTTACCAATGCTTTGTACGCCATTACATCACATGGGTTTAGAGCATACGTGACAGCCAATCATCTGGTCACTGTCAGAGACAGGATGCTGGGCTAGAGGAACCATTGCTCTGATGCAGTGCGTCCACTCTCACAACCTTATCTTGGGAATGGTTCCTGGCAATCGCACAAGTATGATATGTGAAGCAGAAATAACATTTTTTTAGTATGTCTCAGCTGATTTCAGTGGCATTTGTATTTAAGTAACAACATCAGCAGTGGAGGTGTTTGTGTGTGTGTGTGTGTGTGTGTGTGTGTCTGTGTCTGTGTCTGTGTATCTGTGAAATTTGGCCCTAGATTGGGACTTTAAAGCCTGAGAAAGTGACTAACGTTGATGGGGTTTTGAATCAGGCCCTAAATATTATTTTTCTTTTTGTCCAGGGGTTCTTTGTGGAACAAAGAGAAAAAAAGTAGAAAGCACCCAACTTTGCTGGGTCTAGAACTGCTCTGACTCTCTCATCCATGGTAGTTGAGGAACTCACCCCACGTATATCTTTCTCCTTTCCCCCTGTTGTAGCTTAAAGTTCGGGTTGGGGAAGTATATAGACAAAGATAAAATGCAGGCCACCTCTTCAGCCAAGTGTTAAACTAGGCTTATTTGAACAAGGGAGCTAGGTTTGGGACCCAAATATCTGAAAGGCTGCTTCTCCCTGTTCTCCCATCGTGGCCTCTGACGTCAGTCGGGAGAGCCCTCTTGCAGGTAGCATCTGCCTGCCAAGTTTCCACAAGAAAGGAACACTGTGTGTGTTTTGAGATGAGACGGTACCCTGCATGACCACCCAGGAGCCACTCATCTGCCCGCCCGTCGGAAGGTGGTTCAGGGGATGCGTGCTCCTGTGAGCCACTCAGCACCCACTCATGGTGCACTGCTGAGACATCCAGAGTGCACCATGTGAGGCAAGCCAGGAAAAGTGCATGGCAACGGGAACCCACGCATCCCTTGCTCATATGAGCTGCGGCGGCCACACACACCAGCAGACCAGTCCACCACTTATAGGCACCGGAGGGAGGCACAGCCTTTGCAAGTCACCGGAAATGTCTACGAGTGCTAGGGAGGCCTGGTTCCCCAGCGCTCATGCCAGGGACATGTCAATTTCAAAGGCCAGCCCAGCGTGCTTTCCCCATCCCTCATGGTCCATGGCAGGGCAGTGTGAGGTGACTGCTGAGGTCGCCATGCTGGGAGCTGCCCTTTCAAATCCTTCCTCATACACTCTGCCTGAGTGGCTGCTCTGCAGCTGTGCCACTCAGTGGCCATGCCCCCGTCCCCAGCCTTGCTCATTGAAAAACACCCAGAGAGGTGTTCTCGGTGGCTGACCTACAGCTGTGGAACCCCCTTCCCTTGCAGCTTCAACTAAGGCCAAACCTACTCATCTTTTTTGTTTGGCCAAACGTCTGAAGGCAGGGGTAGGGTTGGGTGGGATTGGGTGTGGGAGAGGCCTCAAGGGTTGGGGTGACTAGGGATGGGAGAACGCGGTTTGGAAGTTCAGAGTTCGGACCGAACTCGGTCTGTTCAGTCGACTGAACTGAACTTCCGAACCGAACTCGAATTTCAAACCAAACCGAACCGAACCGAATTTCCGAACTCCGTTCTGTTCGCCCATCCCTAGTGGCAACACACACCAAAAAAACTGGTTTTGAATGGCTGAACATGGTTCAGAAGTTTGGAATTCGACCAAACTCGATCTGTTCGCTCGACCGAAGTGAACTTCCGAACTGAACTCGAATTCCAAACTGAACTGAACCGAACCGAATTTCCGAACTCCGTTCTGTTCGTCCATCCCTAGGGGTGACATGCAGTTTCCAAAGTGATTTTTTGGATGCTTTTATATGTTTTATAATGTAACCTTCCCTGAGCCTTAATGAGAAGGGTGGGGTATAAAGTTAATTAATTCATTAATTCATGAATACATAAATAAATAGTTCAGTTAAGTCTAAATGCTCCTCCTAACAAAATAGCTAGGCTCTTCCTTTAAGCCTAACTGTCCCTCCTAAGATAAAGGAACTCCCTAAACTGTCCTTAACCACGTCGGTGAGGTGAGATGCATTAATCCTTCCTCTTAGTAGGTAAAAGTCAGTCTGGATAGTTCTGTCTGTTTACAACCTGGAGTCAGGTAAACAAGGTTTGATTGTGGCTAGGTGATCTTACGTGTGTAAGAATCTGAAGCTTGTATTGATTCATCTCCAGTCCAGTCTCCTCTCAGGCTGCTGTGTGCTCTGTACAGTGCTCTGGTCTGAACATGGACTAGGCCCCACTGTCCTGTTGCTTCCTTTCTCTCTTCTCATTCTCTGACTCTCTCTCTCCCCCGCCCTCCCTCACATCATTTGGGAAATCCCCTCGAGTTCAGTCAAAGTGGAGCTAGTTATTTCCCAGTGGTGCTCTTTCCTGTGCCCACCCCCAGAACAGTTTCCACAGCAGGAGAGGCACCCCCAAGTTTGAGGACCGCTGTCCTAATTAATGCAGGTGGGGACCAGCAGGGGCGTAATATTTCACACAAAGGCAATGGAATTTATTTATTTAATATTGGATAGGAAAGTGGCCAGATCTTGGTTTTGTTTTACCTATAAAGCACTAAACGGCATGCAGGGTCAGCCTTACGGGGTGAACACTTTTTTCTCTACTTCCAGGAGCCTCGCAGTGGCCCTCAGTTCCACCAGGACAGGGTGTGGGGGTCCCATTTCCTCCCAGCAGGGCCCCAAACACGACCACCTATAGGGCCCCATAAAAAGAGCACACCAGAGGGTGGTGCAACAGGGAAGGGGGAGACCCTACCTTGGTCCTGGACCCCCTCAAATTCAAAGGTCAGCCCTGATGGCCTGGACCTTCCATATACACCTGATCACTCACCTGTTCTGTCTGCACACGACCTTTAAGGTCAGACAAGAGCTCCTTCTTGCAGGTTCCACCTTTGCAATGTATCCACAGAGCAAGGGCGTGAAGGGAGACATTCTCGGCGGCTGCCACACAGCTTTGGAACTCCCTTCCCTTGGAGGTTCGCCAAAGTCTGAGGCCGCTTTTAAGCGAGGCGCTGAAAAGCGCCTCTTGAGCCCTGCGTTGAGAGAAAAGCTGCTTAGGGAGTGTTTACATGCTCCCTGCGCTGCCGGAAGTGACGTGCTGCCCGTTGTTGGCAGCGGCAGCTGGAGATGTGGTGCTTTGAAGAGGAGCCTTCTGAAAGCCAGAAAAGTGAGGCCTTCAGAACGCACCTCTTCAAAGAACCGCATCTCAAGCCGCCGCCACCGCTGCTGACAACAGGCAGCATGTCACTTCTGGCAGCACGGGGAGTGTGTAAACACTCCCCACATGGTTTTTCTCTTAAAGCGGGGCTCAGGAGGTGCTTTTTAGCGCCTCGTTTAAAAGCGGCCTTAGTCTGAACAGCTCTTGGAGGCCATGTCAGACTTTTATCAGACAGGTATTTAACAGACCGGGTTAGAGTCTGAGATGTATTTTTATAGGTATTTTATGTCCAGTTTTGTGGGTTTTGTCTTTGTATTTTATCCGTTGTTAGCTGTGCTGAGCTTTCGGGACAGGGCGGTATCAAAATCAAAATAAATGAATCCCTCCTTTCCCCAGCACCATCTATTGTTGCAAAATTTGGGGTCCCTACTTTGTGCATAATTATAGTGGGGGGAGACATTCCCCCCACAAATTCCTCCCCCCTCGCAGTTTCAGGGTGCTGGGGTGGGGCTTATGGGGGTCAAAGAAATCCAATACCCCCCACAAATTTTAGTCCAACGTTATAAAGTCATAGAGTTACAAGACTGGAAGGGAGCTCAAGGATTATCTCGTCCAGGCCCCTGCACCACTGCAGGATCTGCCACACCTCAACCATCCTTACAGACAAAATATTGATTGATTGTATTGGGGGGGGGGGGGAGGCAGAGACTGGATGCAGGAGCCAGATCCAGGCAGGCACTGGAAAGAGGCCACATAAAAACTTGCTTAGGGCCGCATTTGGCCCCCTTGGCCTGAGGTTCCCCACCTCTGGTGTAGTGAATCAGAACCAGGTGTCTAGTTTAAGAGCATCTCCATGGATGATCAGGTTGTGTACCTTGGTTTTAGGCTCATAGAATTGCAGGGTTGGTTGGAAGGGAAGTCAAGGATCGTCCAATCTAGCCCCCTGCTCTAACCAGGATATTCTCTGCCAGCAGCATCCTGGACAGATGCTTGCCCAGCTGGGCTCTGAAAACATCCAAGGACGGAGATTATTCCACAGCCTCTCTGAGCAACTTACTCCATTGCTCAATAGTTCTTACAGTTAACAAGTTTTTCCTAATGGTGTGGTTTGGTTTTAACCAAATGAATAGTGGTTTGCATTTTTTATATGGTCGGTGTACTGAAAATGGTGGAAAACAGGAGCAGAGGACAATCACTTTACATCTTTAAGTCAAATAGTCCTATAAGTTTCCTCAGCAGAATTCAGCCAGGCCAGTGCAGAATTAAATTTTGGCAGTTGTCTGCAAGAAATAATTGGAATGTCCCACCATAAAATTTGGTAGCCAACCTAGAAGCTAAACTCCTTTATGAACCATTCTTTTGTCAGGCTGTTTCAAAACAGCAGCGTTCCAAACCGTGGGCGATATACGTACTTTTTAACTACAGCTGAAAGACAAGAATTCTTACCCATGCATAGCACAGAAGCAAAATGGTTCAATTTATTAAATTCTGCAGCCTTCTTTTCATAATTTCTCCTAATGCAAAAGTCCCCAGAGGCAACAAGACAACTTACCTGCCAGCGCTGACATTTCTATAACCAAATCAATATTTCAATAGCTGCCCACCATTAATCTGATGTTGATTTCAATTTTCCGAAAGTAACGAATGATCCAATTAGAAAACAAACAAAAAAAGGTGAGAATAATTACTCTGTTTATTCTTCCCTGATGATAAGGGGGGCTTTGACAAGACAGACTACTGCTCCTAATCCTTGAGTCTGCCTCAGCGTGCCATTGATCTTGAAAGTTAAAGGTTTTGTTTGCATTTTGTAACTTGCTGAGTTAGAACGTATGGCTTTGATAGAGAGAGACGTTACAGAGGAGTCTGCCTACATAAACCGATGTCTTTCATTTTATATCTCCCTGGCTCTGAATTGTTACAGAATTTCAAGTTCTTTTGGGGATATGATATCTACGGGGGCGAAAGCCTTCTTTAGCAATAATTTACAATCTCACAACTTTTGCAAATAAATTCCAAGCAGTGAATACTTTCTTCTTAGTTTTGCTCGTATCAACAGAGGCATTGACATTACTTTGGTACGATTCAATTATTTTGGTGGAATACTCACAAGATCAAATTTCTCTGCTTATATTTATGCCTGTGTAATTTTCCACACTAGCAATTTAGGTCAAATTTGGTCAAATTTGTCTGAAGTAAGGACCATGCATTTTATGCATTTTTTTTATTATGTATGTTACTGGCCATTTTTAAGTGGGTGGGTGGGGGGCAGAGCCAGGGGAGTGTACTTCTGGCAGTTGGAGGGTTTAGATGGTGTCAGATGGGTGTGTGCTTGGTGTGCACAACTATTCACTCTGTGGGGAGGTGGGTGGAGGTAGGTGGGGGGTGGGTTGTGGGAGCATGCACCCCCCACACTTTTACATGGATGCTACCACACGTGCCCTCTGGGTCGACCTTCGTGGTAGCATCTCGTGTAAAAATGTCCATTTATTTACTCATTCGGATTTGTATGCTGTCCTTCCTGTTAAGATTCATGGCAGCTTACAACAAATAGAAAAATCTTTTAAATCGCCTCAACCCCACCACAACACTTTTCCTATCCTCCCTCCCTGCCATCCCACCTAACCCTATCCCCACCTGCCAAATGACTGACCAAACAGAAAGATCTTACATTGTTTCCAGAAGATGGACAGACTGAGGCTTGAATGTATCCCCAAGGGGAGGGTGTTCCCTAATAGTGGGACAGCCACTATGAATGCCTCTCTCTGTGCCCTTGTAGAAACTTCATGAGTAGATGGTACCTGCAAGTGGGTGCTCCCGGCTGACCTCAGAGGTCCCATGGGTAATGGTTATTTGGAACTAGGTTGGCCAATTCTGGCACATGAATGATTTTTATTTGTCCCCATCACAATTCCTGAATCCCCTCCCTAGCTCCATTGCCTATTTTCAAGCACCGAAAGTTTGTGTTTAGGAGATGGGAGTGGAGATAATGGTGTGCACCAAAGGGTAGGCTATTATTATCACTATTGTTACCACTATAGCATCAGCAATGAAATGTACCCGGTGCTGAACGATCATTAAAAACTGGAGACAGTTCCCTGCCCAGAAGGGCTTGCAATCTAAGGCAGTTTTTAATGAGATGCTCACACTCATGTCCACCCAGTGGTCATGAGTGGGAGTATCCTATTTCAGTGTGGAGGTGCGTGGGTGCACCCTCCCATGACCCATGCACCTCCACCCATCCCCGCCCACCTCCGCCCACCGCCACGCAACCGGCAAAAAGGTGGATTGCTCCATGCGTGGAGGTGGGTGGCAGTTGGTGGAGATGGGTGTGCACCTGTCTGCTCCTTTTCCCCAAGCACACCCTCTGCAGTGACACTCCACAACACAACACAAAAAGCACCCCACACACACACACTGGTAGTCCACTTAAAAACCATCCAAGAAAGATGAGGGAGGGGAGACATAGGAAAGGGGAGTCTAGGGAGAGACAGGAATAAAATGTCAAGGAGTTGGAGATGGACATCTTCAGTTTAGTTACAGGGGAGAAGGGGGTCCATGAATGGAAAGCCACAGAGGGAGAATCAGTGATCAGTCTGTGGGGACTAGGAGCTGGGGAAAGCTTGAGTGGTTTTGAAGAAGGATTTGAAGGATGGGAAGGAGGGAGTGTAGGAGGCAGGGAGAAGTGTGAATGCATTCAGGGAGGAAGTTCCAGGCCCAGGGGCCAGAAGGAGAAGGTGTCAAGATTGTTCTGGTAGCAGGAGCCTCAGGGATGGGTGAAGGTGGATGAAGAGTGAAGCTCCCCAGTGGGAATGCAGTAGGAAACAAGTGTTTAGGTAGAGACCATCTCCTTCCTGCAGGTCAGTCGTTAAGCAACCCCATCGCCATGTCCTATCCAGCCCACGAACCTTGTGCTAGTTTTCAAAATGGCCCCATGGGATGGAAAAGATTCCCCACCCCTGCTCTACAGTGTACAATGTCCTCATTGGCAACACTAAAAGCTTGTCCCATGAGAAAAATAAATGTTATAAATGTTAAACAAGTAGTTCTGTGAACCGAAAGCCCAGATGAAGGAATACTTAGCAAGGCAATCGTTCTTCCTACGTCAATGGGATCTTTTGTCTACACAAGGGGCCATAGTTCACCTTTGCCAGCACCTAACATCACAAAGTTTGGGCTGCCTACTTTACTTTGGGCCTTCTACCTTGAAATAAAATTTGGCTGAAATTAGCCTATGGGATTGACCGTTATGAAGAGAATATATGCTCAACGTAAATCAGTGGGATTTTCTGGCTCCCCAAAGGAACATATCTCCTCCCCTGTGAGCCTATTACCAAATTTTGGATCCCTAGTTACATTGGGGGTTTCTGCCCTGCTACCAAATTTGGCTGAAATTTGCCAGTGGGATCCAAAGTTATTAAGAGGAGGTATGCTCCATGTACATCAAAGAAATATGTGAGGGTACAAAAGGGGATGTAGCCTCCTCTCTCCCCTGGTGAACAAAACTTTAAGTCTTTAGTTATCCTTAGACATTATATTTCTTTATCAAAAATTTACACCTAGGTCCTTTTCACATGAGACACACACACCCCTCCCATGACCATGTGGATGACTGGGTGGGCGAGAGCAGGGGCCATCCATGTGATCATTGGTGGCAATGGGTGGGGGTAAGTACGTACTCCTGCGCTCCACCCACCGTCACTGATCCCCCACGCATGGAGGTATTGGAGAGAATGTACATGGACGCCCCCCCACCCACCCACAAGTGTGACAGTGTGGGCGGGTGTGTGTGTGTCTGTCTGACCTCTGGTGGGGATGGGTGGGGGTGCGTGCGTGTTCCCACACTCGACCCACCTCCACCCATTGCCAATGCACAGAGGCATTGGGGAAAACGGCGGTGCCTTCATGCATGGAGATGGGTTGGCATCTGTGTGATGGCCCGTCCACACACCGCACACCCGCCGTGGCCTCCACCCATCCCCCTTGCATCCAGGCATCTCCGGCGGCCCATTTGAAAAGGGCCCATGCATGGAAATTGGTGGGGATGGGGGTGTGTCCGTGTGATGGGCCGCACACCTGCCGCAGCCACCACCCATCCCCCCACACCACGGCTCCTCCCAGGCCTATTTGAAAAGCCCCCTCCACACAGATGCATACACTAGATGATTGCATAAGCCGTCTTTTCATACAAAGCTAGGTTTTAAAAAGGTGTCAAGAAAAGAGGAACAAAGGGCACTGCATTAGAAAACTATGTTTCTCGGTCTCTGATTTCCCCCCGCATTCTACCTTGCACAGTGATCATTTACAGCAACACAAAATGTTTTGGAAATGCCACTGAATCAGAATGGTACCTATATACACCCACTTACTCGTTAGTGTTGTAAATGACTGAAGAGGAATCCGGCCCCACCAACTCCATCACGAAGCAATAATGTGAAGCCGTCCTGAATGTTTTAAAAGCGAGATTTGTTTCACCGGATCTTACAGAAATGATTTAAAGTGCATTGTACCATTGCCATTACTATTCTTTCCCCCTGCCTTGCGAAGAAAATGGTTTCATTCTTATTCTAATATTGCAGGCTTGGAGAACTGATCTCCTTGCCTCGCATTTTTCCGACATATGAGAGAGATGCCCCTAGCTTCACATTGCCATCATCTGCATAATAAAGATAGACCCATACATATGGCATATACATCCACCCATATAAATGTCTATCGATATGCGGCCGCGCACAAAGATAAACAGCGTAAGTGTGACAATACTATCAGAATGGAGAAAGAGGCTTGCAACTTAGAAAGAAAAAAAAAACGACATCCACTACAGATCTGATATGTCGAATGACTGGATTGAGAGGCTTTTATGAACGTCTCTTCTTGGATGGACTATTTTATGCAGGAAATGAATGTGCGTGAGCTGATAGTGTATGACTCTCCCCGCCCCATCTGTCCCCCCCACCCAAAGAATATAGAAAAGTTAGGTCACCTTCTTTTCATATCTTCAGCCAAATGTTTTGTGTGCAAAGTATATTTAAAAAACATATAATTTTGGTTTTTAAAATATTGGGTATATTTAAAAATCATATAACATAGCCTCATCTCTGTCTCCCCTCCCCGACCCTAAGGCATATAGAAAAGTTAGCTCACCTTTTTTTCATTTTCTCTATCTTCAGCCAAATGTTTTGTGTGCAAAGTATATTTAAAAACCATATCATTTAAAGTGGTAAAAAACGTCCTGCACCACATGGGCGGTAATAGAGTACGTGTTATTCAGAATGCATATAGCCGACAGCATCCAGGAGTAAATATAAAATAAATAAGAACAAATTTAAAATATCTGAATTATTATCTTCACATGTAAAAACGGAGATAGTATAGCGGTCTGGTAGGAATGGGGAGCCTCAGGACCAGTATAGCTATCTGGTAGGGGTGGGGCCAGAGGTTCCAGGGTTTCAGGACCAGAGGCCAAACGTGGTCCCATTCCAGCTCCCGGATTTGACCTCTGGATCCAGTTCTTACCACCTTACAATGGAAAGACTGAGCTTATGGGAGTCGGGCAGAGATGAGGGTATGCATGCAAGGATAGGGGACAGATCCATAGCACTGATGTTTCTGACCCTCCTTTTTCCTGAATTTACCCCCTTCTGCACCCCCTGTTCCTAACTTCTATGTGGTCCTTGGAGCTTCTACACATTTTAAAAGTGGCCCTTGGGAGGGAAGAGATTGTCTACCTGTGCTGTATGGGGTTGTTGGAAAGAACTTGACTTTCTTTCTTTCTTTCTTTCTTTCTTTCTTTCTTTCTTTCTTTCTTTCTTCTCTGCCGGTGTAAGAGATAGGGCTGAAACGAGAATCAATTTGTTTCTCAAGAGAAGCTTGCAAGAATTGAGAATTGTTACCGAGATCTTGGGACAATCTCGGTCATGGTTTGGTAACTTGGTCGACAAGTTTTCTCAGTTTACCATTTACCTTTTACCGTGATTGACCATTTTCCTTTTACCATGCTTTACCGTTTACTGTGATCTAGCGTGTACCGCATACCGATTTTCTGTGTACCATTCATGGCGTACTGTGTTCATCCTGGTAATGCGCATGCGCAAAATGGGCTCCACAGCTGTTCTGCACATGCCCAGCTCTCTTCCAACGTGGCATCAGCAGTGTCACCACTATTTTGGAAAATGCCATCCATTTTGTGCATGAACACGGTACATGGTAAGTGGTACATGGTAAATTGGTATACAGTACATGGTAAATCACAGCAACCAGTAACCACACCACAGTAAACGGTAAATTGTAAACTCGGAAACATCCTCGACTGAGAAAGTGTCAAGAACCAGGGTTTTTCTTAATTATCAAAGAACTCAAGATCTATATGGAATCTTGCTAAAAACGAATCGAGATCTGTGATCCTCAGAGAGAACTAGTAGAAAATTGGGATTGAGTTTCATTCTTAATATGAACTGCCATAACAGTCGGAATGATAGTCAATCTAGCCTGCCATCCTTTCTCCAACAGTGGTTGGCTTCAGTTGCTTCTCAGAAGCATGCAAACAGATGGTAATGGCATAATCCATTTCCTGCTGCTATTCAGGACTCCTTCCTGGCAGTCAAAGTTTTTATCCATTGACCAGTCTGACTAACAGCTATTTTGGAACTTATTACCTAAGAAGCTATCCAATCTGTTTTTGAACCCAGTTATGCTACTGGCCTGTCACAACAGCTTCTGACAATGAGTTCCAAGATGTCATTGTGCGTGCTGTTCATAGACCTAACGCAAGGAAGGACCAAAGTGATGTCTTGAGTCCTGAAATTTGCTAGTATATTAGCACCCTTCATGGCCTGTCCAGATAATTATTATGACTATTTGTTTTACCACTGTATACAGCTGCTGTATAACTGCAGCATACGTCTTTGAGGAGTCTTGTGTCGGTTAACCTCAGAGCATCCTGATATAATATTTTCTGGTCAGAGATTATGCTTGAGAAGCAGTATGTGGGAAGCGAACTGTTTGCAAAGAGGATGGGAGGACAGGAGGGGCGTGGGCATCAAAAATGAAACACTTGTTTGTCACCTCTTTATATCCCTTCCCTCTTTTGACTGAAATAAACGAGAGTTTAGCTAATGACTCTTGGTTTTAATTCAGCAAGTTTAAGGGCATGAATAAGGAAGAAAGTCCTTTTATTTTTGCAGATGCAGGAAATTCTACTGCAAGGATGGAGAAACTTTTCCCTCCCACGAGTGACTCTGATAATTACTATAAGTTCCATGAGCCAGTAGGAGCTGGGGCAGAAGTATTAAAAGTGTGCTGAAGGTGGGGAAAGACAGGAGTGGGTCCAGATCACAGATCTGCACCATGGATCCATCTGCTATTCTTGGTGCAGCCTTGCCTCTGCTTCCTTTTTCCTGAGCTCACATTTTGAATGATTGAGGTTAAGGGATCCATAGGCTTGATCCAAGAATTGTAAAACATGCAAATAAAAAAACACAGCTATGGTCCATTTTTGGCCCACGGTTCAGAGTCCTCCCCCCACCCCATTCTGTTATAACAGTAATATGGTTTGTTTGAGACAAAATCCTGACTGAAATAAAGAATGATTGAGATTAGAGAGGTCCGAAGATGAGGAGCTTTCTAATGTCCTCCAAAATGAAATTAATGGTACTCCTCACATTTTAACATTTGGAATTAGGCTAGTGGTTCCCAAAGTTTGTACCTGTGTGAACACATTTTAAGATTTAAAAATTACTTACCTAGTGCTTTCAATGTTCAACATGCTTTACAATCCTTATATAGTTCAGTCTCACAACAGCCCTATGAGGTGGGTCACTTTTATTCCCATTTTACAGATATGAAAACTGAGGTTAAGTGACAGTGACTTGCCCAAGGCCACCCAGTGTCTTCATAGGGAAGACAGGCTTTGAACCCTGGCCTTATTTATTTATTAATTAAAATATTTATATCTTGCCTCTTCTGCTCCCAGCATCTCGAGGCGGCTAACAATAAAAACACAAAATACAGGTGCAAGTCAAACACTTGAACCACTAAGCTACGGTGAGGCCAATCCCATGCTCTGAGGATCCCCTGCACATGAGCAGCCACACGGGAATCGTGTGCATCCCCATTGCCAGCACATTGTACCATGCGGCAACTGCACACATGTGCGTGTGCATGGTGGGTGTGCATGGGATCCACAGGGCATAGGATTAACCGACTGACTCTCAATAGCTCAGAGACTCCATACAAGAACAATAGGGATGGGCGAGCGCAGTTCGGAAGTTCAGAGTTCAGACCGAACTCAGTCTGTTCGATTGACCAAACTGAACTTCCGAACCGAACCAAACTGAACTGAATTTCTGAACTCCATTCTGTTCACCCATCCTTAGTGGCAACACACACACAAAAAACGGGTTTTGAATGGCCGAACTTGGTTTGGAAGTTCAGAATTCGACCGAACTCGGTGTGTTTGGTCGACCGAACCGAACTTCCGAACCGAACTCGAATTTCAAACCGAACCGAACTGAATTTCCGAGCTCGAATTTCAAACTGAACTGAACTGAACCAATTTTCTGAACTCCGTTCTGTTCACCCATCCCTAAAGAACAAAGACATGTTGAGTATATTTAATATCAGTTGGGATTGTCATCACACCCCCATCCTCTGATGACATGACCCTACTTGTGGTCCCCACCCACAGTTAAGAACCTCCGAATTAGTAATTTGTTTACTTTTTGTTTAACTGATTATTGTAATAATTAATATAGCACTTTCAGTGTTCAAAGTATTTTACAATCCTTGTGTAGTTTATCCTTACAACAACCCTGAGAATTAGGTTGTAATTATCCCCATCTTATAGAGGGGTAACTGAGATTGAGGCCACTTTCAGACGTGGCCCCGTCATGCATATTTGGGCTGCTGTGGGGGTAGGGGGTGGGGAATGCGCAGCCTGAATATGCGCGGGGATTGGCCGGTCCGAAAAGGCCCCCCGCGCGGTTTTGCTGGCAAAGACGCACAGAATGCAGAGCAAGAAATTGAGCTCTGCATCCCGCGTGGCTTTGCCAGCAAAGCCACGTCGGGGGGAGGGGCTTTCGGACCAGCCTATCTCTACGCATATTCGGGCTGCACACTCCCCCCACCCCGCAGCCCAAATATTCACGGAGGGCAGGGGCACATCTGAAAGTGGCCTGAGACAGAGGGTGTTTTCAAAATTGACAGTGGCTTGTTTTTCCACAGGAAACTATCACATACATTGTACCCACCAGGTGTTAGCACAGGGTGGATTCCAACCATGGTGGCGGCTAAACCAGGCTGTGACTCGCGGAAGTCCCTCTGCCCAACCAGGAGTAAAGCAGGCTTCCACATTTGAAAACCCACTTTACTCACCCTGGTCCAGAGTGGTCAGGGGGCCGGGCACCATGGTTGCCCATCAGGGAGGAGGTGGGCCTCTGGGTGCAGCGTGGGGGCAGGGCACCCACCCAGTTCCCCATCCTTCTCTGAAACCAGGCCCCTGATACGTTAGTTCAGGGACCTGGTCAGATCCCGGTTGTGGAGGCAGCACAACTCCGGAGGGGCTAAGTCCATGGTGTTGGCTTGCTGCTGTTACATTAGAAAACACCCAGAGTGGTAAGCATGGGTGGTAAGCCGTGAAGGCAGTGGTAAGCATGGGTCAAAATAGCTGTTCTTTTTTTTCATGGAACATTTCCACGATAATGGAACTACCATGTTTTTTTTTTCCCCAATCAGAATTCAGTTTGGAAACAATTCCAATCAGAATCCAACCCAATAAAATAAAATAAAAATAAAATCATTTGTGCACATGCAAATTGGCTGCTGCTCCTATTGGACCAGCGGCGTCACTGCCATTTTGGATATGGGCCGCCAATTTGGTGTATGCAAAAAATGACCACTGGGTGGATTTGTGTATGTTGTTTCAAATGTTCTGATTGAAATCACCCAGTTCCAATTAAAATTTCACCTATTTGCGAGATTGCCTCACTCCCCGGGTTCTAAACCGGCCCCTGCGGTCAAATGGGGGTGCCGCGCTGGAGGTCCCTCAGGTTTCCTGGGGGACCACGCAGAATAGGGCGTTCTCGCTGGCCGCACCATGCCTCTGGAATTCCCTCCCGGTGGGGGCCAGATTTCGTAGGAACTGTAAAACCTGGCTGTTCCGTTAGGCGTTTGGCGAGGGAGAGCGGTAAGGGTTGGAGGGGGTGAGGAGACTGGTGAGGGTGGAGGTGGGTTAGTTCCTCTGTTACTATTTTGGTTATTATTATTGTGTGATGATGTTTTAATTCGTTTTATAATATTTTATATTTTTATTGATGCTGTTAGCCTTTCCGGGCTGCCTGTGGCAGGAGGGATGTGGTACCAAAATTTTAAAATAAATAAATAAATAAATAAAAATAGGAAACTGGACACAAATTTGAATTAAATCTGGCGGAGCCTGAATAAGTGGAGTGGAATCAGGGGGGAGTTGGGACGGCGGGGAGGGGTCTGTATGGGGTCCCCCTTGCATCCCTCAGCTCCTCAGTCATCCATTTAGGGCCATTTATTAGGATGGGCTCTTATGGGATGAGGGTGAATATGACAAACACACTCACTCTCAAGTCTGTGATTGCTGCGTCATTTGTTTTTCACCCTTAATAAGAAGAACATTCTTAATGAACATTTAGGAAGTATACCCCCCCACCCCCCGAGATACTACCTCTCAGACTTTGCAGGCCATCAATTTGCATTAAATCTTCTTGCATTAAATCTTGTGTTAAATCTTCTTCTTGCATTAAATCTTGTGGGTTTTTTTTTGCTTCAGTCTTTTTTTGGTTTAGTAACTGACTTTGTATTTGAACTCTGTTTTATTTAGCTTTTATCAATCCCATCCAAGCTTCTGATCTATCAGTTAAATGGTTTAGACCTCAATAACAGCGTCGTGCCAATTCCTGTTCCAAAGTCGGTATTACAGAATGCCCGTGCCACATCTGATTGGAACAGACAGTCATGAGTTTCAACAACATGCAGACTCCCAGTTCACCTTGGCTTAGTTAAGACATTTCCGAGATTCTAGACTCTCAAAGGCATTCGAAGGGGAACTATAAAGGCAAGTCTTCTTTGACTGGATTCTTTGCAAGAGAGTCGAGTGGAATAAACTTATTTTTAAAAATGTAAAATAAATAAATAATTGTTTAAAGAAAATTCCCACAACTTCTAAATGAAAGGATTGGATTTGCTCTTGTTCTTTGAAGTTGTTCTTTGTAGGCAGCAGATCAGTGTGTGTACTGTGGGGGAGAGAAGAAGAGGATCCAAAAATAATTTAAGAAAAAACATTTAGTTCTTTCTTTGAATTATATAAAAGCAACTGCATTCATTTTCATTTAAAAAAAAAAAAATACAACATGCAATGTCATCCGTGTCTCTGCAATATGTTGGGCCCAATCCTCCTTCTTGGCTTAAATGAGGACTGAATTGGGAACCAAAATTTTACGTTTAGCAAAAAACAAAACGGAAGGTTATTTTTAGCCCTCATTCAGCAGTTTAGCATAAGGGCCAAAAAGGATAATAGGTGTGAATATCAATTTTCAAAAATTTGATGTATTTGTATCTGCTTAGGTTAAACAATTCTATTCATGGTTCTAAATATTTGTTTCTTTGATATTTTGATATTTGGTACTCTATTCAACACAATTTACGTGGGGCTGCCCTTAGTGACAGCTCAGAGATTGCAGCTGGTGCAGAATGCGGCAGCACATCTCCTTACAGGGATGGGGCACCAAGAGCACATTACACTGGTGCTCCGTTCGATGCACTGGCTGCCTATAGCCTTCTGTGCCCAATTCAAGGTGTTGGTTTTGACTGATAAATCCCACATGATCTGGGCCCCACCTACCTGTGGAACTGCCTCACTCCCTGGGTCCTGTATCGACCCCTGAAGCCTGCCGGGAGCGTCCTCCTTGAAGTCCCCCAGGTGTCACGGATGGTGACCATGGAGAGGGCATTTTCAGTGGCCGCCCCAGGGCTGTGGCTCTTTCTCCTGGTGGAGGTTCATCTGACTCAGGACCTTCCCTCCTTCCATTGACAGAGTAAGACCTGGCTTGTTTTGCTGGGCTTTGTTGTGGGAGACACGTAGTGGGTGCAGGGGTTGGGTTGGGAGGGTATTTTTTAGCTCCAGAAAGTTGTATTTTATTATGTATTTGATTTTTATTGTTTATTATGAATTGGTTTTATGTATTTATATGTTTTATTGTTCCTTTGTTAGCTGCCCCAAGCTGCCTGAGACAGGATGCGTGCGGGGTATTACATTTTTAAAATAAATAAATAAATACTGTTTTGTGCTATATTGCACGCCATAGTGAACAAAGAACCAAATACAAAGTACCAAAGCAACAAAACAAGCAAACGTGAAGTAACTGAATAAGCAAAGAGCACTTTCAGATGGGCACAGAAGTGTACTTATGAGAGCGGATGACCGGCAGTACATCAAAATCAGGTGCTGCTTTGATGATGTCAGAAAGGCGCTCCTACGCATGATCAAAGCTTTTCAGTGCTCTAGGATTTCCCTCCCGCCCCTTGGTTTGGCTATTTCAGTTGTTCGTTCATTTCAGTATTTTGAGGAGATCATTTCGGCAATGGTAGGAGTATTTTTCACTCTTAATTGCAGAAAAACAATAATAGGCAAATAAAAACAAATACCAAATTCTATATTCACTTCAGCCCTAGCCTAATTCCTTCGAAAATCAAGCCCTTCTGAAAATATGGTCCCAACAATCTCACTAAAAGCTCCTCTAAAATGGGAATACGTGTGTGTCTTCCTTTCCCTGTGTTCCACTCGTCATTGTCCATCTTAGATTGTAAGCTTACTGGGCAGAGACCTGTCTCTGAAAATCTGTGACTGCAAAGTGCTGTGTATGCCTAGTAGCTCTATAGAAACAATTAGTCATCGTAGTGGGACTAAATAGAGTCTGTATCCCATCATGGAGACAGAAGTAGTTTCCTAGGGGTGTGCAGTTTGTTTTCGTTATTTCGAGAACAAAAACAAAAACCTTCATTTTTGTTCTTACAATGGAATTACAACAAAAATCTTCATTTTTTGTTATTATAAATGAAATCAATAATAATGAAATCAGTGATGAATTTCATTTTCATTATTCCCTTTGTTATTAGTGGCAGTTGTTTTTGGAGGGAAAATGTGGAGAAGGGAAGAGGGACCAGACATCTCGGGGCCAGAAACAGTATTGAACTCTTGAACTGAGCCTGTGATGTGAGGGATAGGGCTGAAGCGGCTGCAGCTTTTACCACACCGCGATTCCATTCCACCATTTCGGAATTGCCCGTGCCACACCGTGGCTTTTCTGCCGACATTCCACTAATTCTGCCGGCATTCTGCAAATTCGGAAACTATCAGAAAAATTGCGGAGTTGTCGGAAACTGTCAGAAAACCGCTCTTCCGCTATTTCGTGGTGCTGGCGGAATGGCGGAAGTAGCGAAAATGGCATGTTTCTGCTATTTGTGAAGCCTGTGGAAGTAGCGGAATGAAATTAGCAGAACTGCGGAAGTAGCGAATGAAACTAGCGGAATGAAAGCCTCTGCCACGCCATACCACTAATTGCGGAAACGCTGTTTCCGGCGGAAATAGCTTCCCCTGCGACTTTCCGCTACAGCCCTAGTGAGGGATGAGCACTCAGCAAGAATCTGATGGATGTATCGCTGGCCAATGAGTAGTACAAGCAGGTCCCAAGCAGTTGCATGCCTCCCTGTAATTGATCAATGCCTCCTGCCTCCCAGAACCAATCATGGGGGCTCTGGGGAGGGAACTGCAACCCTTTATATTGCAGGGCCAGGCTGTTAGACTCTTGCTTGGTTTTAGCTCTTGCTCTGTCAGGTTGTGTTTATAGAACTTTGGTGCTTGCACTAAAAATCTTCCCCAGACCTCATTGTGAATAGTCATATCGTACCTTACCTTTCCTTATGCCCTTACATTTTACCTCTTTCCTTTCCCTTTCTGTCTCCCCCTATACATACATACATACATACATACATACATACATACATACAATATGGTCAGGGGAAGGGAAAAGGAAAATTATGAGGTATATCTATTATCTAATCTATCTATATCTTATCGATTCTATATCTATACTCTAATATTACATCTAATATTAGATTAGATTATAGATATAAAATAGAAAAGATATAGATAGATTAGATAATAGATATACCTCATCGTTTTCCTTTTCCCTTCCCCGTCTCTCTCCCCCGACCAGATTATATAAATGTGGATATTAAATAGATATTAGTTGTATATATAGGTTATTTATTTATTTATTTATTTATCATTTTATACCCCGTTCCTCTTGCCAGATGCAACCCTGGGTGGCTAACAGCATCAAAAATACACAATACAATAGCATAAAACATAATAAAACATCAATAAAAAGAAAGAATAAAAACCAACCCCTCACCACCCACCCCTCACCCCTCTCCCTTGCTAAATGCCTGATGGAAGAGTAAGGTCTTACAACTCCTTCAAAAGGTTGGGAGGTCCGGGGCCAGATGGTCTCCCACCAGGAGAGAGTTCCAAAGGCGCAGCATGGCCACCGAGAATGCCCTATTCTGTGTGGCCCCCCAGAAAACCCGGGGGACCTCCAACACAGTGCCCCTGGATGATCTCAGGGGCCGGTCTAGGACCTGGGGAGTGAGGTGATCTTGCAAGTAGACAGGGCCCAGACTGTGTAAGGCTTTATAGGTCAAAACCAAAATTTTGAATCGAGCCTGGAAGACTATTGGCAACCAGTGCAGAGACCAGAGCACTGGTGTAATGTGCTCCCTGTGGCCCAGTCCCACTAAGAGCCGGGCCGCCACATTCTGCACCAGCTGCAGCTTCTGAGCCGTCACCATAGGTAGTCCCACATGGAGCATGTTACAGTAGTCTAGTCGAGAATTGATAAAAGCATGGATGATCATGACCAGGTCAGGAACCGAAACCAGCGACCGAAGCTGCCGTACCAGATGTAACTGGCGGAAGGCACTCCTCACCACAGCCTCCACCTGGACATCCAGGCGGAGCTGCTGCACGTCGAGGAGCACCCCCAGGTTCCGTACCTGCGTAGTCAACAGAGGACAGATTCCATCAATCATGGGAGCTGTCACTTCCACCGACTTACCCACTGCCATCAGCTCCATCTTGTCAGGATTTAATCGCAGTTGGTTAGCCTCCATCCAATCCCCCACAGCTGCCAAACACTGGGTAAGCACCGAGACAGCCAGGCCTGGGTCGGTCGAAAATGAGAGATACAGTTGCGTGTCATCCGCATACTGATGACACTTTACCCCGAACCCTCTGATCACCTCGCTGAGCGACTGCATATACACGTTGAACAGGAGAGAGGACAAAACAGAAACCTGAGGAACCCCACACAAGAGGTCTCAGTAAGATGAAAAACAATCACCAAGCACCACCCGTTGAGTTCTTCCAGTCAGGAATGAGCAGAACCATTCGAGAACAATCCTACCCACTTCTGCACTGTCCTGCAGGCACATCACCAGCATCTCATGGTCAATGGTATCAAATGCTACCGAAATATCTAACAGGATCAATAGGATCGATCGACCCCGATCCTTCTCACAAGTGCAGTCTCAGTGCCATAACACAGATGGAAGCCAGACTGAAAGGGATCAAGATAATCGATGCAGTCAAGATACTCCTGCAGCTGTCAGGCCATTACCCGTTCAATAACCTTCCCTAAAAAGGGAAGGTTAGATACAGGTCAATAGCTGTCAGGGGAGTCAACGTCAAGCGATGGTTTCTTGAGCAGAGGCCACACCACCGCCTCCTTGAGGCAGCTCAACACTCTGCCCTCCGAAAGGGAGGCGTTGACCACCCCGGCCAGCAATGGCCCCATTGTCTCCCAGCAGTTCTTAACTAGCCAGGATGGGCACAGATCTAATTCACAAGAGTGGCCCGAACTTCCCCCAGAACCTGCACCACATCAGCGGGTGTCACCAACTGAAATTGATCCCACAAAATTGGATGTGACGGGCTTCTACAACCTCTACCTCCTCTACTGTATTAAGTGTGGCATTGAAGTCATGGTGAATATGAGTGATTTTATCCACAAAATAATCTGCAAACATGTCACAGCGGTCAGATGATGACTCAACTCCAGGGCTGAGGGAGGCCGGACTGACCAGCCCCTGCACAACCTGGAACAGCTCTGCTGGACGGGATTTTGCAGACGCTATGAGGATAGGAAAGATCTCCCTCTTTGCTACCCGCATAGCCATGGCATGGGCTCGTAAACTAGCTCTATGCTGAAATCTGTCGGCTTCAGCATGAGAATGATGCCACTGTCACTCCAACCATTGCCCAACTTGCTTCAGCCTCCGCAGCTCCTCGGAAAACCAAAGAGGTCTAAGGAGCCTCCGCCTAGGTAACAGATGCCTGGGAGCTGTCCGATCGATAGCCTCCATCAACAAGATGTTCCATAGCTTAACGAGGCCATCGATGAGACGGTCGTCAAGGTCAGAGGGTAACTCCCCCAGAGCATCTAGAAACCGCACTGGGTCCAACAGCCTCCGGGGACGGTTCATCAGAATAGATTCCACACCCTTCCGGGGGCAGACGTGTGCTAGAAGGGAGGTCTGCAGGAGGTAATGATCCATCCATGACAAGGGCACAGCTGATATCTCCCCCATTAGCAGAGCACCTGCCTCAAGGCCAGTGCAAAACATAATTAGATATTATATAGATATTTAGGTACTAGGCTGTTTTATTATATGTATATATTAGGCTTATAGGATAGGAATATATTGTATATATAGGTTAGGTTTATGTTAGATTCTGTATAGATTTTTTAAAGTTTCCAAATAAATAAATATTATATCCTTAAAATTACATTATATACATAAAATGGCTAGTGATGGGCAAACAAATCGCAGTTTGGGTTCGACTCTTCGGTTCAGCTGTGTTTGATTCAGCTGTTCAGTTCGGCCGTTCAGTTTGTTCGCCGGGTTCGCCCGTTCGGTCCGCCCGTTCGGTTTGGGTTTGGCTGTTCAGAAAGAAGTATCGTGAGAGCACGTGAAACCATGATTGTGCCAGAAACCAGAAATTCGAGTGCGTGCAGAGCTGTGTGGCATGTGAGTGTGTGTTTGACTGGGTGGCTGTTTGTTTTGTGTGTTTGGGTTGGGTTTGGCTGTGCTGTTGTTGTTGTGTGGTTGGTGAGTGTTGGTGTGTGTTGTGGGTGACTGTGTGTTTTGGCTGTGTATGATTATTATTTTTTTTAAAAAGGAAGAAGGCTGTAGTGTTGCTTCCCCGACTGGGGGCTAACTTTGTGGTCGAGGAGGAGGAGGAGGAAAAGGTTGCTGCCCCTACTACACCTCCGGTGGTAGTGCCCGGGTCCTCAGATGAGGAACAAGCGGCGGGCTCAGGAGTTGCTGCCAGGTTTGTAAACTTTTTTTTTACTTTGAGGACAAGAAAGGCTCTATCTGTTAAAGCGAGCTCAATGGCGTGCGGGTGGGTGCATGGGTGGTGGGCATCAGTCAGACACAAACACTGGGCATCAGCAGGTTGCAGCGGATGTCTGCCACAGAGAGAGAGGGCACTGTAGTGTGGGGGGCTCTGGCATGAACAGCACCCCCACCCAAACATGTGCCAGGCTAGCAAGGGTCTCCACTCTCCAGTTGCCATCCCATTCCCTACACACACCCAAATAAGGGCAGGGACTTTCCAGCCAGGGTCACATCTCCCGTCACAAACCTTAGCACCCCAAGGAGGGCAGGATTTGCACGTGCCAGCCACGGCCTTCCTAGTTGAAATCCCTAGCATCCCCTAGCACCCCAGGGAGGGCAGGATTTGCACATGCCAGTCAGGGTCTCCCAATCACCCCAAGGAGTGCATGATCTGCACGTGCCAGCCAGGGACTTTCTAGTTAAAATCCCTAGCATCCCCTAGCACCCCCAGGAGAGCAGGATTTTCACGTGATTTATAGTTACAATCCCTAGCACCCCAACGAGGGAGGACTAGAGGTGTCATCATCATCATAAATGCATGATATTACTTTGGTGTTCTTAATGTGTTCCCATTTCAGAGACGAAACGGATGCCAGTCCCAGAGCTGCTGCCAGTGCCAGGACCAGGCCAAGGAGACCCTAGGCGGAGGTCGCCACTTCCAGTGACACCCCCAGACATTCGGCGCCGAAAGTCGGATGTCTGGAGGTTTTATGACAAGGGCGATGGAATCATCACATGCAAGGTATGGCACGGGGACTGAAACAACAGGGAATGAATTTCCCTATGACCTGACCTGTTAGGAACAGAAGTCCCCTGCATAGAGAGATTGGCCACCCAGTCCACCCACTTGTAGAGACAGAATGCAGGCAGGGCTTGACAGACCATTGGTCTGGCATAGTATGGCACTTCTTATGTTCCTATTTTTTCTGCTCTTTTTAGATCTGCCAGAAAAGATTCCACCAGCAGAGGGAGGGGACCACATCGGGGTTCATCACCCATGGCCTGAGAATGAGGCAGCAGGCGGCGGAGTCTGGTGTGGCCGTGGTCGTGAAGCCTCAACGCCAGAAGAAGGGGGGGAAGGCAAGCCACAAACAATGGCATGTAAGCCCTTGCCCCCTCTCCAGCCCCTATGAGGAGACCCATGGACCCAGGGAGAATGCAGAGGCCAAGGCCTTTGGGGCCCAGTTGGAGCAGCCCACCCAGGAGCAGTTGCAGGCGGTCCAGGTGAAGAGGCAGAAGGTGGAGGCGTACGGCCAGTATGTCTCCGCTGAGATGGACCGCCTGCAAATGTACCACCAGGCGCTCTCCAGGTGGCATCAGAACATGGAAGGGGCCCTGAACTTTGCCGTCTCCCACAGCTACAAGCTGCCAGAGTCCCAGGTGGCCGGCCCTCAGCCCTGTGCTGCACCCCAATGACTGTTGCCTTTCCCCCAAGTCCCAGGGGACAGGCCCAGAGACTCCTAGTTTAATTTATAAGTTTCCTTTGAATGTTTGCTTTTGGTTTTTAGAATGTTATTGTTGTTGTTGTTTTTATGTAAATAGTTTTAATAAAAGTTGTTGTATTTCTTTTTACGAGCTTCATTTTACCTATCCAATCTTTTATCCCTATGTGCTGAAGTTGGTGGTAGCAGCAGGTACAGGACTGCACACAGGCAGGCAGGCAGGCAGGCAGGCACTTATAAAATGTTGTGTGTTATATTCCATCTCATTATGGTAGGTTTGCTACGTGCTGGATGTGGGCAATGGGCATTGGGTGCATGAGCACAAATGGGAGTTCTTCCTGGTTCTGGCAGGTGGCAGCCAGGGTTGCTGGATACACCTACCTCTCCCCCTTTAATCCCCATCTCCCTTGTTCTAGCTGGGAACCTCTCTCTCTCTCTCTCTCTCTCTCTCTCTCTCTCTCTCTCTGGCCATATAGTGCAGGTGACAGCATGGGTGGGATCGTGTCTGTCTCTCCTTCAAGCAGTGGGTGGACTTTCTCTCTATCTCTCTTATTTCTCTCTCTATCTCTTGGCAGCAACCTGGGTGGGCAGACAGGCACCTTGGCATGAGAGGCAGGAAGGTGGGCGGAGGCAGGCTCTAAGCTTGGCGGCAACCTGGGGTACAGAACCCTTGGCGCAGACAGCATATAGGTCTGGTAGCAGCAGCTGTTTCTTGATGCCATGGCATCATGGCACAGACAGCATCTAGGTCTGGCCTGGGGGCCATTGGCACTGGAAGAAGCAGACATTGGTGGCCATGGTACAGAACCCTTGGCACGGATAGCATATAGGCCAAGGTCTGCGGGCCATCTCCGTGAGCGGAATGATGGCAAATGGGAGGCGTTCTAGATACTGAGGGGAGACAGGAAAGCAAGTAAAACTCCCCCACCCACACCTAGTCACCTACCTAAATACCCACATACTAAATAACTGTGACAGAGACACAAACATATGAGTATAATGTCACGTAACTAATCCCCGTCACCCCCGATTGTCACCCATTGGCACGACTTTGCTAATCTTCTCGACTTTACTAATCTGCACGCCTTGCGTGACATACTTTATTGACAGCCCCATGCATGGGAGCCATCAGCACCTTAAAGTCCAAGAGCATTGAGGTCCAGGCTAAGAATGATGAGGGAACAGGGGTAAGTGGGCTGGACAGGGGCAAGTGCCTGCTGACTGGAGAGGGTGGAAGTTCCCTGGCACTTTTTTGGTAACCATGGCAAAGCAACAGAACAAGGATCCTGCACTCTAGGAGAAGTTTAAGATTCTTTTAGGATCGAGATCATCCTGGGTGAGCTCCAAATCGTCAGAAGGCAAGCAAACTGAGTACATCATCACTGCAGAAATCCTCCATGAACTAAGCATGGGATGCAGGTTGCACAACCAGATATGCACCATTGGTCAAATCTGCGAAGTGGAGAGGATTCAGAATGAGATCTGTGATCCTAAGAGATAGGTGACCGTTGTTGTGAAGGGACGGGTGATCGTTGATAGCCTCCGTTTCCCGCAGCCGATCAAAAGGGAGTCGGGTACAGGATCTCCCATTCAGCCCCATTGTAATGTTCAATCAGCCCCTGCCTGCTGGTGCATTCATCCGAGCTATTGCAGTCTATAAGATTGAGGAGAAAATGGCTGATGTGGGTTGCTGGGGCAGAACCCGTGGCACAGACAGCATTGGCAGCAGTGGCAAACATTGAATTGCCAGGGCACAGTACCTGTAGCACAGAAGACAGCACTACAGCAGGATTGACAGCGCCCTGTGAGTGGAATGATGGCCCCAGACCCATGATGGTGGGTCTTGGGGCTAGAAGAGTGGCAGCCTGTAGATACTGGCCACAGCCCTCCCTGCCTGTAACTTGGCCCCAGAACCCTGATGGTGGGTCCTGGGACTGGAGTGACTGTTTCTTGATGCAGTTGAACGATGGCTCTCTTTGAATGGAATGACGGGCCCCAGAACCCGTGGCACAGAAAGCATGGGTGGCATTGGCAGAAGCAGCAGACATTGGATTTCCGGGGTGCAGAACCCATGGCACAGACAGCATATAGGCCTGGGGGCTATTGGCAATAGATACAGGAGACATTGGTTCAGGTTGACATGGTACAGAACCCTTGGCACAGACAGCATATAGGCCTGGCCTGGGGCCCATTGGCAATAGCACCAGCAGACATTGGTTGCCAGGGTACAGAACCTTTTGCACAGACAGCATATAGGCCTGGCCTGGGGGCCATTGGCACTAGCACTAGCATACATTGGTTGCCAGTGTACAGAACCCTTGGCACAGACAGCATATAGGCCTGTCCTGGGGGTCATTGGCACTAGCACCAGCAGACATTGGTTACCAGGGTACAGAACCCTTGACACAGACAGCATATAGGCCTGGCCAGGGGGCCATTTGCACTAGCACCAGCAGACATTGGTTTCCGGGGAAGGCAGTCAGGTGGTGTGGCATGAGAAGCAGTAAGGCAGACTGAGACAGGGTTCGAGCTTTGCAACTTGGACAGGCTGGCAGGCACACAGCGTGGCTTGGGAGGCAGTAGGGCAGGCACGGTTTGGTGCGCTTTGAGCTAGGCAACTTGGTGAGCAGAAAGGCACTTTGGCATGGGAGGCAGGAAGACAGACAGAGGCATGCTTTGAGTTTGGTGGCAAGCTGGGAAGGCAGACAGGCAGTGTGGCATGGGAGGCAGTAGGGCAGGCATGCTTTGGCAGGCTTTGAGCTAGGCAACCTGGGTGGGCAGAAAGGCACCATAGCATGTGAGGCAGAAAGGCAGACTGAGGCATGCTTTGAGCTTGGTGGCAAGCTGGGTGGGCAGACAGGCAGTGTGGCATTGGAGGCAGTAGGATAGGAAGGCTTTGGCAGGCTTTAAGCTGTGCAACCAGGGTGGGCAGACAGGCACCTTGGCATGGGAGGCAGGAAGGCGAACTGAGGCATGCTTTGAGCTTGGTGGCAAGCTAGGTGGGCAGACAGGCAGTGTGGCATGGGAGGCAGTAGGGAAGTCAGGCTTTGGCAGGCTTTGAGCTAGGCAACCTGGGTGGGCAGACAGGCACCATAGCATGTGAGGCAGAAAGGCAGACTGAGGCATGCTTTGAGCTTGGTGGCAAGCTGGGTGGGCAGACAGGCAGTGTGGCATTGGAGGCAGTAGGATAGGAAGGCTTTGGCAGGCTTTAAGCTGTGCAACCTGTGTGGGCAGACAGGCACCTTGGCATGGGAGGCAGGAAGGCGAACTGAGGCATGCTTTGAGCTTGGTGGCAAGCTAGGTGGGCAGACAGGCAGTGTGGCATGGGAGGCAGTAGGGAAGTCAGGCTTTGGCAGGCTTTGAGCTAGGCAACCTGGGTGGGCAGACAGGCACCATGGCATGGGAGGCAGGAAGGCATGCTGAGGCATGATTTGAGCTTGGCGGCAAGCTGGGTGGGCAGACAGGCAGTGTGGCATGGGAGGCAGTAGGGTAGGAAGGCTTTGGCAGGCTTTGAGCTGTGAAACCTGAGTGGGCAGCCAGGCCCTTGACATGGGAGGCAGGAAGGTGGACTGAGGCATGCTTTGAGCTTGGCAGCAAGCTGGGTGGGCAGACAGGCAGCGTGGAAGGCAGTGGGGGACATTGGCAGCAGGGTACACAGATAGGCTAGCAAGGACTGTGCAGCGCGAGAGAGCGAGAGTCAGTCAGTGTCACATAGGCAGGCCGAGATCGTGTAGCTATAGACTGGCTCGTAGGCTTAAAGTTTCTTTGCCAATGCCACCCTGCATCATGAGGTCAGTCAGAGAAGGTGGCTGAGGCCATCTAGTATTCAAGAGAAAGAGAGAGAGAGAGGGCGGGGGCAGGGCGGGTGTCAGGCATTTATTTATTTATTTATTTATTTATTTATTTCATTGTATTTATATGGCATCCCCCCCGCCCCCATGCCTACAGCATCTTGGGTCGGCTTCCAGCACAATATAAAATAATTTTTAGACATAAAAAATCTACAATATCATAATTAAAAACAAATTTAAAACACCCCCCACAAAAATTAACCCCACCCCCACCCTCTCCTCCGAAGGCCTGGGCAAACAGCCAAGTCTTACAGATATGTCAAAAGGCCAACAGGCCTGGGGCCAGGCGAGCCTCCTCCGGGAGGGAGTTCCACAACTGCAGCCCAGCCACCGAGAATGCCCTCTCCATTGTGGTCCCCTGTCTTACACAGGGGACCTCCAGAAAGGCTCCCCCGGTGGACCGAAGGGAGGGAGGGACAGCACCTCAGCAGCACAGGAACAGGAGCAGTAGCCCTAGCCCAGATTGAGGAGGAGGAGGAGGAGGAGAAGTCCCGTCCCAAGACTGCCCCTGGCATGGAATGGCGTGTGACACTGCACCATCACTCCTTGTCCAGGGGCAGCTCGGGGAATCCCAGCAGCAGAAGGTTCATGTTCAGGAAGAGCAACTGCTCCACCAACTTGGCCCCCAGTCTCAGGCGGTGCGGGGTGCAAAAGTCCCCCGCGATCAAGAACAACCGCTCACTGGGGACGCTGGTTGGTGGGCAGGACAGGATACCCTTGGCCACTTTCGACAGGGCCGGCCACATGTTGGCCTTGCTGGCCCAGTAGGCCAAGGGATTGCTGCTGGGATCAATGCATGGCTCCTCCTCGAGTTAGCTCTATACAGCTGCTGAGGCACATCATACTCCCTCTGGTAGCTCTGGGTGGGCACCACCTGCCCTACTGCCCTCAGCCATGCAGCTTACCCTTTTGTGCTGGGCCCCATGCTCCCCAGAGTGGACTGAACAGATGAGGAGTTGCTGGCAGTAGGGGTCCTGCTGCTGCTGCTGCTCATCCTGCTGCTGGTGCTGCTGCTACAGCTAGGGCTGGGGGCAGGGATAGACCCAAATGGCTGGAAGGGGTCGCTGCTCCCACTCCCACCTTCCCCAGGGGTGTCCTAATACATGACTCGCTCTGCCTGCCAGACCTTCTGCACCAGCGCAACCTTCTGGAGGCACATGAGACCACTGTCTCATGTGCCATGCTGCCTTTGATCTTGGGGTCCAGCATGGTTGCCAGAACATATTCCTTCTGGCACAGGAGCTCGTCAAAGTGCGCACTCAGCCCCGCCTTCAGTTTCTGTGCAAGGTCAATCGCCTCATCTGACATCCCACTGTCCTGAGGGCCACAATCCACACACCCCAGAATCTCATACAGGCTGCTGCGGAGACTGTGGACCAGCGGGGTCACCTGGCTGAGGGTGGCAGTGAAGCTGTTCACAGTCTCCGTCAGGGCCAGGAACGGTCTCAGGATGAAGACCGTCTGAGCAATCATCTCCAATTCCTCCCTGTTGTATCCTGGAGGTGCCTCAATGTCTGCCTCCAGTTCCACCTGATGCAGGGCGGCTTTCTGTTCAAGAAGCTGCTCGAACATCAGGAAGGTGGAGTTCCACCTGGTGGAGGCATCCTGGAGCAGCATGCCTACCGGGGACCCTTGCTCGGCCTGCTTCTCCCGGAGGAACTCGCTGCCCTTCACACTGCGGTTGAAGAACCCCGCCAGCTTCCTCCCCCGGTCAACCAGGGAGCTAAGTGTGCCTGGCCCAAACCCCTTCTCCCCCAAGCCCAGAGCATCCTTCACCACAAGATGGAGGGTGTGTGCAGTGCAAGAGATGCTTGTGAAGCCCCCGTCATTGACTGCCTTTAGTATATTGGCCATGTTGTCCGTGACCACCCATCCCTTGGTGAAGGCAGTGCCTGGAATTACCCACTCCCTCACCATGGTGGCCAGGACTGCCTCGAAGTTCCTCAGGGTATGGGATCTGTCCATGACTTGTGCCTGAAGCAGGGCCCACCTATACCCTGCTTCACGTCCCCTTCTGCCACTGCCAAGCGCT
>QEPC01007830.1:846051-897418 GCA_003113815.1 Sphenodon punctatus | reverse complement strand
CCAAGCGCTGCCTCTGGGTCCTGCCACCAGTGTGTAGTCACTTCCAGGTATGCATGCTGGGTGTTTCTGGTGGACCACAGGTCAGTGGTGAAGTGGATCGAAGCCCTGCTCCCCCCCAGCCCTTGCCAGCAGCTCCCTCACCCGCTCCTTCAAAGCCCTGTAGAGCAGTGGCACCACAGTCCGACTCAGGGTGGAGCGGGAAGGCATCTTAAAGTTGGGGGCCAGGAACCCAATCAGCCACTGGAAGCCCTTGTCCTCAACAATTCACAAGGGCTGGCCATCCAGGGCAATCATTTCTGCCAACAGGCGCTTGGCTTTCCCTTGGAAGCCAGTGCTACAGTGCTCTGACGATGGCCTTGACAGATCCCCCCACCCCATCACCTCTATGGTGGACTGACAGCGCTGCTGGGGAGGCTCCTGCTGCTGTTCTGCCACCATACTGCTCCTGCTGCTAGAGGCAGCAGCAGTTGGTGCAGGATGCTGGCCCGCTGAAGGAGCTGGGTGACTGGCTGCTGCAGTCAGGAACCCACTGGCATCCACTTTCCCTGCCTTCCCGCTGAGCATCAGAGCACTGTGGCATGCCTTGAGGTGCCTCGCCACTGCAGTTGTGCCAAGGTTGGCGAGCACCTGCCCACGCTTCACCAGCTTATTGCACAGCGTGCACTGCACCCCTCTGGGATCATCTGCCTGCACCGGCTTAAAATGATCCCAGGCTGAGGATTCCCCCCCTCCCGCCTTCTTGCCTGCCCTGGCAGATGCACTGCTGCCAGCACTGCTGGGAGGGGGAGAAGTTGGTGGCACTGGTGACACAGCTCTTGGAGGAGGCTCAGATATCGCCTCAGCTACAGACATCTCCTCTGCGGCGCTAGTGTCTGCTCTTCCTCACTGTCCTCGATCACAGTGATGTCCCATGAAGGAGAGTACTGGGACCCTGAGGCTAGACTGCTCATGCCCGCCATGCTGCTGGAACTCTCCCTGTGCCCCTCTCTGTAGCTTCTATTGCTGCTGCTACTCCTCTCCCTACTGACATTACCCAGGGATCGGTCCCTGCCTCAAGCAGCCGGGGTGGTATCCACCAGCTCTGGACTGCTGGGGATCGCCTCGACAGTGGGGGGCATTGGTGGCCCTGGAACATCGGAAGCAGCACCAGCACCTGCTCCGTCAGCAGCAGAGACAGACTTAGCCTCAAGTTCTGCAGGCCTTCCAGTGCCCTGCGTGGCAGTGGAGGAGGGCACTGCCACGAGGTGCCGCTGAGCCACTGAAGCCTTTTGTCTTAAAGCAGGCCTGCTGAGTTTGGGGGGGAGGGTGATGTGCTCTGCCTCTGGCTACTTCTTCTGCCTGCTGCCACTCCCCTGGCACGGCCCCTCCCACCTCTGGCACGTGCCCCATTGCCACCCCCATGGGCAGAAGACCCGCCTCTCCTTCTCTTCTCCATTTCTCCCTCCAATATAATGTTTTTATAGGTTTTTTTATCTAATATTATATCTATCTATCTACACTAAATCTAACTGCTATAAACTATTCTAAATGCTATGAACTAAATGGATTATCTAATAAGTACACAGGCCTACTCCTACCAACAATAAAACTAAATCACTAAACGCTATCTCTATCACTAAGCTAACTCCCACATCTATCTATCTATCTATCTATCTATCTATGGGATGGGGGGGAATCACAAACAACACAAGGTTTCAGTTTAAGGTTTACGTTTCATTTCAGTACAAAACTGAAATGAAACTTAAAGCAATCTAATAATCCTACTCTAAATGAAAAAGCAGGGGAAGGGAAGGGAAGGGAATTTGGGATGGAATATATGGGAGATGGAAAGGATTCAATGGATGGGGGAGGGAGGAAGGAAGATTGAACACAGGGAACACAGGGAGGGGTAAAAACAAAAAATAACACCTAAATCTATTTAAGCTAAGCTAAATAAATGAGAATATATGGGTAGGTAGATGGGTTGGATGGGTGAAATGGGAGGAGGATGGCAATGGATTGGGGAGCTGGGAACTGCTCGGACAGGGAGCCTTCTGAAACGCCTGCTGTTCAGAAACAGTAACTAGCTCAGAAGGTGTTGGGATGCAGACAGTTTTGTTTCTTGCTGCACCCGCCTCACCGCAAACCCCATTGGCTCCGTGCAGCCTATCCCGTGGCCAATCACATACTTCAAAGTCGGTGGTCTGAGGCGAAAAGGGATGGTGATTGGGCAGGCTGGCTGCTACTCCAAGCCTCTCCACCCCTGGTGCCTGGAAGTCGGCTCCTCAACTGACTCCCCCTCCCTGTCACGTTTGACCTTCCAGTGACACTTTTTTTGCCACATGAACTCACCTGAATGCGATCCAAACTGACTGAACTGTTCGGTCATTTCGATGTTCAGAATTGAGTTCGCTTCGGTTAGTTCGTGTTCATGTTCATGTTCGGTCATCCAAACAGGCCGAGTTCGGGCCAATCTCTGCACTTCCGAACCGCGTTTGCCCATCCCTAAAAATGGCAAGTTGAGACCCTGGCATTTCTTGGGGTGCTCCTAGCAGTGTTGCAGCTGCTTATGCCTGGCTTCCCACCCACCTATGGTAAATCTTGCTCTAAAGAACTCTCTACTTGTCCCTCCCTACCTAGGACTCCTATAAGGTCTATGGAAAACTAAAGAAAGAAAGAAAAACAAATATTACAGACCTGGCACCTTTTCTGTCCTCCTTCTCCTCCTCACGGTCTGAGGAGGAGTCCAACTTCACCACCTCCTGGGATGCAGATGGTCCTGCCTCCTCCTCCATGGCTTTCACCTTGACCTTCCTCCTCATTCCTTCCATCAGGCAGGCACACAGACAGTAGGCAGACACTGGGCACTGTGGACAGTGGCACACTCACTCACCAACACAGTCATGAAAACAACAAACACTCACAGACACATACCACACATAGCCACACATAGACACACACACACACACACACTCCATGCCACCACAGAACCAATTGAATTTCCCTTTCCATTTTTGGCTTTGGTTCCGGTTTGGCGTACTGATGAAAACATAAACTAAATCAAAACCAAAAATTTCTATAACAATAACACCACCAAAAACAAAATAATAGCAATAATGAAAAAGACAGTTTTCAAACACTAAAATGAAAACCATAGACGAAAAATGACATGGGTCCCTGGTGCACACCTCTATAGTTTCCAGCTTGCATCAGGGCTGAGATATTGCAAAGATCCAAAGAAGGAAAGACAGGTTCGCTGTACCTCCTGTGTGCTGAAACATAAAGGTCAGTTTGCCATTAGGAACCGCCACAGCTTTTGTGAAATATGTAAAAGCTTAATCCAATTTAATCGCCCTTGCCAAATTTGTCTATTCAGTTGGATAAAATGCCATTCCCGTGCCCACTGACTAGCTACTGAGGGGAAAATCGGTGGATTAGGAGCATTTAGGAAACCAAAGAGCTTTTTTTAACATGCTGTCTACTGACGACCTTTAATAAATCCTGCCAAATCATAGGCTGCTTCTCACCATGCTGCTAATAGTTTGATCTGTTGCCCACTAATGAGACACATATTGCTTTGGTATCAGGAAGCTTGCTACCTTCTTAAGCACACCAGAGATTACAGTTGTTTGCACTGGGAGGAAAAGAAAATTTCCCTTTTACAAGTCATAATTTAAAGTTATTAACACCAGGATTTATAGAACTCTGCTTTAAACAAACAGCCACACAGAGGCTGGAACATAACAAAGCATAACTACGTACAGCCCTAATGTCCTAATGAATCACCATCTTCCAGGGACATTACACACTCGTGGTATGACAAATAGGTTTGAGTCTCCTCTCCAAATGAGGGAATGCAGCCAACAAACCAACAAAGTAGCCCACACTGACTTCGAGTTGTGTCATCAGAGAAGACTTTTCTAAGAAAGATTAGCACTTCAGAAACTGGGAAACTCCATGTAGAGCGCAATGCAGTAGTCCAGCCTCGAGGTGATGAAAGCAACCTCCTCCTTGCTGAACTCCCTCGCTCTCACCTGTCCCCCCTTATCGCAATCCAAAACTCTGCTGCCAAGGTCATTCACTCTGCCCGTCACTTCNTTAAACTCCTGGTATTCACGTCCAAAACACTCCACAACCAAGCTCCTCCCTACCTCTCAGACCTAATCTCCCTATGCACTCCTGCACGTGCTCTCCACTCTTCCTCTGTCCCCTCCCTCACTCTCCCTCGTTCTCCTGCTCACCTAAGCGCCTTCGACCCTTCTCCCTCACTGCCCCCCACGCCTGGAACTCCCTTCCTGCCCACAACCGCCTTGCCCCCTCCCTCCGCTCCTTCAAATCCCTCCTCAAGACCTACTTTTTCCTCGCTGCCTTTCCCAATGCCTGCTAGTCGTTCCCATATAACTGGGTTACTAAATTAGGTATGTGTTTTAGCTCTACTCTCAATGCGGGACAAAGAGTGAGGATGATCAAACATATTTTAATAGATCTTCATGCAGAGAGGAGCCGCTCAACGTCTTTGTCTGGTCTTTGATTCCTTCCTTTTCGCACCCAGAATGACTCTTCATGCACGTGTAGCAGACAAAGGGCAAAGGAATTGAAATCTGCAGCACTATTGCTGCTGCCTCACCATTTTTTACTTAAAAACCACATTTGGTAAATTCCTATTTAATTGCTCCCTCCGAGGCCTGGAATATGGATAGGTTCACACACAGATGAGCCTGGTGACAGAGACTGACGAATATGCAGAATTAAATGGTCCATGTTATTTTAGAAAGGTGCCTACAGTAACAGTTAGAGAGAATTATTTCACTGATGTCTTTATCAGGAGGATGGTTTGACATTTATAGAAAAACATGGAGAGTTGCGAGAGACAGAGGGAGGTTCCTTAATAGCTCCACTTTAGGGATGTGCAATTCATTTTTTGTTTTATTAGTTATTTAAACTAATGGAGCCCCATTTGTTTTAGTAACTAATAAAACAAAAATGAACAAATAGGCAAACAACATTCGTTTGCTATCATTCGTTTTCATTAAAAAATTAAAAAATAATAAATAATACAAAAAATCACTGCACATGCACAAAGAAGGCCATCAGGCCATTCTGCGCATTCTGCACATACGTATTCTGCGCATACATACCCATTTCCAAAATGACGGCACAAACATCACGGCCAATTTGGAAACGGGCAGCTGGCCTGTGCATGTGCAGAGTGGCTGCCCTTTTCCAAAAAGCCGAAAATGGGGCTCTATTCATTTTAGTAACTAATAATAATATTTTGTTTTTGTTTTTAATGGATTCACACCCCTATCGCTTGCCACATTGCAAGGGTCCCATTTTACTTCTGGGTTTCTGTTAGTTTCCACATTTCTTAGTCAATCACTGTGTGAATAGTCAACCCCATAACTTCCTCCCGGCCTGCCCAAACAGTCTTTCAAAAAGTGACATCATTCCAGTGCCTCCAATCAGAATTGTTGTTGTATGTTTATTTATTAATGAATGTATTTATTTATTTATTTTCATTATTTATATTCCGCCTCTCCTGCCTAGGCAGCTCGAGGCAGATTACAAAAATGAAAATATTAAAAAATATACATAAAAGGGAAGCATAAGAATAAAAAATTTTTTTAAAAAACCATCCTCCCCACCCACCCTCACCCATGTTGTTCCCTTTGCTTGTGACCCATCTGCAAGTGGACTGCAGATTTGGAAAGGAATCTATGTAGCAGCCAATGAGTGACAAGAGAGTAGAAGGGAAAATGGAGTGCAGAGAAGAGAGAAGAAATGAGGTATTGAGTCAGTAACACCTCTCAGGATATAGAGAGAGTGTGTTTGCTGTGTTGGTCCCAAAAAGACAAAGTAGTGTGGAGATATCTTTTATTGGACCAACTTAGGTTGGTGGAGGTTTGCAAGCTTTCGGACCTCACAGGATCCTTTGTCAGGCAAGTCAGAAATCCGAGCTGGATATGAAATTGGTGGCAAATGAGATCCTAGTAAACAAATTATTGTTCAATCATGAAACAAAATGTCGATCGAGACATTCGTGAGTACCAAGAGCTTCTTGATTTGACTAAGGAGGTATTGGGAACTGGGATTTTAATGGGAATTCCCATTTTTCTGAAATCTTGTTTCAATCCTAGTGCTGGCTGGCCCAAGGAAGGTCTGTGGTAATTCAGGAGGGGTCACCAATAAATAAACCAGAAATAACAACATATGGACCCCCACGACATACAACAAAGGGAGCCCTGGCCCCCAAAGGTGAAGTTAATGTTTAAGTAAACATTAAATATTAATTACAGTAACATTTTAGACATGCAAAAAGTTTATCAACTATCAAGTATGTGGTGGTGACCCATCCACAGAGTCATGACCCGTAGTTTGGGAACCTTGAAGGTTAAGAAAAACAAAATTCTCTCCCCACACTTTCTCTGTGGGTTGTTTATTTCACGCTGTTTGCGGTAGTTCTTTGGGTATCATCAGTTTCATTTTGCTACAGTCAACTTCCCCTGTTGTTTGTGTGGTATGAAAACAGGGGGGAGAGAAAATCATTTTTAAAGCATGGTTTTAAAAGCTTTCTGACAATCGGCAGACCAGCTGTACTGCCTGAAACTCCATCTAGCTCTGTCTTAGTGTTGCCTACTGAATTTTGAAGTAGGAAATTGCCTACTGAATGTTTCTTTGACCTGCATCTTTGTGATTTTTTTGTCTCAGCAGTTGTGTGACAGACAAGAGGAATTTTATGGGTAAATACTTACTTGGTAAAGACCCAGGAACAGAGCTGAAGCAAGTAGCATTTTTAAAAAAAAAATATTTTCCCATTTTCCCATATAAATATTGATATATCAAAATGTAAAACTGAAAAATAGTGATGGGGAAATAAATGAGACTGGAAGTCAAAAAATCAGGGCTGCAAGCCAGCTTTCCAAGACTGGAAGTCAACTTTCTAGGGCAGAAAATAATAATAATTAAAAAATAGGTATCAGAATTAAAAACAAACAAACAACAATTTGGTTCGGAATTTGAAAATTCAGTACCGGAAATCAGAGTCGTAGGATACTTGGTACCTGAATTAGATCAATATTGGGTATCAATTGGTACCCAATGTTGTCAGATCAATTCAGATACTGGAAATTTGAGAGGTATACCAATTTTTGTGTGTACTCCTTTCAGCTCTGCCCATGAAGCATAGGTTTTGTTTCCACTATACAGTTGATTTTGGAATAACACAGCTTTGGTATAGCATCAGTGGTGCAGTTACCATGATGCGAGGGCTCAGTATATTTATTTATTTCACCTTGGTATCCCACCCTTTTCCTTAGGCTCAGAGTGGCTCACATTTCAACTTATTAACTTTTACAATTAACCATTGAACTAATGAAGTCAACTAGTAATCCTCACAGAAACCCTGTGAGGTAGGTTAGGCTGAGAGGTCTGTGACAAACCCAAGGTCACCCAGCTGGTTCGTGGCTAAGGCAAGTCTTGAACTGGGGGCTTCCCCCTATTTCCTGGTCTTAGTACTGTGCTCTTAACCACTACACCTCACTGGCTCACCACAGTTTTTATTTATTTTTATTTATTTTACAGTTTTATATCCCGCCCCCTCCTGCAATGCAGCTCGGGGCGGCTAACAACAATAATAAAATATTAAAATTCACTTAAAATATAAATATAAAATACATCATCTAAAACACATCACATAAAACAGGGCTAGAAAAACAAATGAATAAATGGGCGGGGATTAAAATCACCCCCCGCCACCCTCCCTCCCGAAGGCCTGGGCAAACAGCCAGGTCTTACAGTTCCGCTGAAATGTCAAAAGGCTTGGGGCCAGGCGAGCTTCCTCCGGAAGGGAGTTCCACAGCCGCGGCCCTACCACCGAGAATGCTCGCTCCATCGTGGCCCCCCGCTTAACACGGGGGACCTCCAGGAGGGCACCCCCGGCAGACCGCAGGAGCCGTTCCGGGGCGCGAAGGGTGAGGCCATATAGGGCTTTATAGATCATCACTAGGACCTTGAACTTGGCCCGGCACACTATCGGCAGCCAGTGCAGAGCTCGGAGCACCGGTGTAATGTGCTCCCAGTTGAGCCCAGACCCCAGATACTGTAGGGGGGCCTGTGGTAAGTGGCCCGAAGACTGATAGAAAATTTTCCGAGTGGGTGCAGGAGGGCATGGGAATGGAGTTAGAACTCCTCAGCCAACCTCACCCACTCTTTAAATTTCCTGGCAGTGCGAAGGTACAAAGAACCCTGTCAGAAAGGAAGTTTTCAGAGTGGGAAGAAGAGACGTTCTGGACTGCCCACTCTTAAAACTTCTTTCCTGGCATCATGGTTGCTGCCACTCCAGAGGGCATGTTGGGAGCAGGGCTGATGTAGGTCAGGAGCCACCTTCTGATGGCTGCTGACTGTGGTGGCTAGAGGTGCAACTGAGTGTGGTGTTAACTGTATAAATACTAGGGCCACTATGTGGTACCAGAGAGGAGGCTGGAGGGGGGAAGAATAAAGTTGTTACACTTTTACCTCAACATGAAGTCCAGACTCTCCATTAACTCCACATGGTGTCAGAAGTGGAATTGACTCAAAAAATGGGCACACCGTCAAATCTGGGGTACCTGCCGCACCCACGTTCAATCAGGGCCCAAACGTGACCTGACAAGGTACCTGTGCGCTCTCTGGGCTGACTCACCTGGCCACTGCTGCTCCTCCCAGCTGCTGCTCTGTTGAGCTCGGTTCCTCCCACTTGTCTTTTCTAAACAGGAGGGAGTGAGGAGGTCTCTCCCAGAAGGCCACGCCCTGGCTTTAGAACGGATGGTGTGTCACAGTCCCCGGAGCAGTTGCAACCTCTTCATTATGATTGAAGGCACTGCGTACATGACCTGCAGGCAACCCAAGTGCACTCCAGTATAGGAACCATGGCACGCTTTCAGTAGAGACCTCCTTGCTCCCCAACCACCACCACACACACTCAGGAAGAACCTGACTCAGCTGAGCAGTGGCTAGGAAGGAGCAGTGGGAGCAGCAGCTGGGTGGATGAGTCAGTCTTGAAGTACATGGGTGCTAGGGATGGACGAACAGAACCAAGTTCGGAAATTCAGTTCAGTTTGGTTCAGTTCGGAAATTCGGTTCGGTTTGGAAATTCGGTTTGAGTTCGGTCCAAACTCCGAACTTCCGAACAAAGTTCGGAAATTCAGCCCCCATTGAACTAAATGGAATATTATCTTTTAGGGATGGGCGAACAAAGCCGAGTTCGGAAATTCGGTTCGGTTCCGTTCGAAAATCGAGTTTGGGTTGAAAGTTCGGTTCGGTCGACCAAACTGGTCGAGTTCGATCCGAACTCTGAACTTCTGAATCATGTTCGCCCATCCCTAATAGGTGCAGGCAGGTGCTGGCATCTGCTATCTAGGGCTTCCTGGGGCGGAAAATCCTAGAAAGACTGGCATTTTTTTGGCATCTGGGCATTTGTGGGGTGGCCAGGAAACCCACCAGATGCCCAATGAGGGGCCTGAAAAATGAGGGTGTTACATGGATGTAGCAAATGTGCTATCTACTGCAGCTCTAGCTGTGGCCACTGGCACTGTTGGAGCTACCAATGAGCCCTGCTAAACCACCTATTACTAAGTCTCATAGGCTGCTTTTAAATGAGGCGCTTAGAAGCAAAAAGACCTACTGAGCCCCGTGTTCAGAGGAAAGCCATGCGGGGAGTGTTTACATGCTCCCTGTGCTACCGGAAGTGACATGATTCCTGTTGTCGGCAGCAGCAGTGGCTGGAGATGTGGGGCTTTGAAGAGGCGTGGGGAGGCAGGCTTTCAGAACGCGCCTCTTCAAACCCCGCATTTCCAGCTGCTGTCGCTGCCAACAACGGGCAGCACGTCACTTCCGGTAGCGTAGGAAGCATGTAAGCATTCCCCGCATGGCTTTCATCTGAACGCAGGGTTCAGGAGGTGCATCTAAGCACCTTGTTTAAAAGCGGCCATAGTGTCCTGCAAGTGTGGCTCTTGACTACTGGCCAGTGTGGCCACCTTCCCTCGCTAGAGGGCAGCCTCCAGTGGTAGTTCCCAGCATATCTCCCAAAGTGGCAGAATCTGCCCCTTGTCATAGGTGACCTGTAATAGGTCATGATCTCCCCAGGCCCACAATTGTCTTGCTATAGCCCCATTGCCAGTCCCGCCCCCAGCTCCCTGTGTGACCCGCTCATCTCTTCCTGCAGGTAACTAGCCCCAGCACCTGGATGCGGCAGCCCTCAGGCAGTGCCCAAAGGGTGGTGACAAAAGGGCGCTGGCCATTTTGTGGCTGGTGCGAGGCCCTCAAGGACCCTGCCCCAGGGACGACAGCCATGAAACACAGCCTCTTCCAGCTGTCGCTTGGACCCTCCTGCCCACCCGCAGGCCTGTGTATTCCCTCTGCTGCTGTGAATATCACCACTGGAATGACTCCGCATATCTTCCTCACTCCCTCACCCTCCATCTCTCCTCTCCTTCTCTCACTGCTGCTGTCTCCCCTGCTTCTCCCTCTCCCTCCTCCTACACTCTTTCTCCAAACTCCCCACCCCTTATTTTTCCCTTTGTATATTCCCTCTCCTCCCTTAACAATTCCCCTGAAAGCCCCCTCCTCCCCTCCACCCACCCTCTCACAATCCCTGCAAGCCCCATCACTTCATATCCCCCAACCTCATCCACATTCCCTGCCTTCCCCCTGATCAACTCCCCTTCTCCTGCTCCCTCTGGAACTGCCGCTCTTCCATTAGCAAAGCCCCCTTCATTCACGACCTCTTCCTTTCTCACTGCTTTCAACTCCTTGAACTTACTGAAACCTGGATCTCTTCTGCTGACTCTGTCACCCCTGCCACCCTCTCCTCTGGAGCAGTGGCGGCCCCTGCCTGAGGGTGCCTGGACCAGTGCCCAGGCCCCCCTCTCCCCCGTCCTCCCGGGTGCCACTGGCAGAGCGCTCACTGAGTGAGTGCTCTGTCTCTGCCGGCTGAAATTCACATCGGAGCGCCGTGCTGCTCTGACTGCTTCAGCGCTCCAATGTCAATTTCAGCTGGCAGAGACAGAGCACTCACTCAGTGAGCGCTCTTTCTGGAGTCCCAGAAGGGACAAAGTTGGACGCGAACTGGGCGGCTGAGCGCTCCGTCTAAGCGCGCCACTGGGAAATGAAATTTCCCACTCATGGCATGAAATTTCCTGCTCACCTGGGCGTTCACTGGAGGCGCTTGGCGGCGAGATGTGCTGCGGCGCGCATGTCTGAACTGACTCAGTTGAGCATGCGTGCCACAGTACATCTCACCGCTGAGCGCCTCCACTGAACCCTGAACTCAACTGCCTGCTGCCTGCCTGCCTGCCTGCAACGGTGAGTAAATGCCGGGGGAGGGGGGGACTTGGGGAGAGAGACTGGGGAATGGGGGGAGGGTGGGTATGCACCCACCCTTCCCCCATTACCCAGTCTCTCACACCCTCCCCCCCTTCCATCCCAGGTCCCCAGCCTGGGAAGACACCGGGGAAGGGTAGTGAGTAAACATTGGGGGGGGACGCAGGGAGAGAGACTGGGGGCCTGGAATGAAAGGGGGGAGGGTGTGAGACTCCCTACCCCAATGTTGGCCAATTACTTAAAAAACGGCCTGTGTGCTTGCATAGGTGTTTGGCTGGTGGGGATGCCTTTGGGGGCTTGTGGGAATAGTTTGTTTTGTTTATGTGTGGTTTTCTGGTTTTTATATGGGATTTGTTCACTTGATGATGTGGCGCTTTAAATACTAATTCCCCCCCACCCCCAACGCACACGCAACAGAGGGTGAGGGGGAATTAGTATTTAATGCCGCATGATTCAATTGAGGTTTTGAAATCGTGAAACGTAATGGTTAGTTTGGTGATCTTATGGGAGTTCAAAATGCTAGAAATGTGATGTTTGTGATAAAATTGAGGTTTTGAAATTGTGAGATGTAACTGTTAGTCTGGTGATCTGCCTGCTTTTAAACCTGGCAGAGGAGGTGAATATAACCTGCCTAACTGAAATTGCTGGATTAAGTAATGTAATGTCCATCCAATGTTAACCCTGGGAACTCCTTGCTGCTGGCTGGGTTATGCCCTGGCTCTGCCTACCGTATCCCTGGCTCCGCCCCTAGGCTAGGCTCTACCCCTAGGCCTACCAACCTTACTACCCCAGTGCCCCTAGAACAAAAAAACCCACCAGCCGCCCCTGCTCTGGAGGCCTTTCGTTCTCTCACCGGCCCCGTCCCGAAGGCCAGGGTGGTGGCGTGGGCCTTCTCCTTGCCAACCCCTGCCGATTCCAGCCCCTCTCCCCCCGCCTCCCTCTCCTTCCCTTCCTTCGAGGCCCACTCGATGCGTCTCTACTCCCCCCTTCACCTTCGTGTCGCTGTCATTTACCGCCTGCCTGGCCCCCTTTCCTCTTTTCTCCCAGACTTTGAATCCTGGGTTACCTTCTTCCTCTCCGAGAATACACCTGCTCTCATTCTCGATGACATCAGCATCCATGTTGATGCACCTTCCCAGCCCTCTATCTCCCGCTTTCTCTCCCTAGCCTCCTCCTTTGATCTTCACCTCTGGATTGATTCCTCCACCCACACCGACAGCCACTCTCTCGACCTCATCTTCTCCAGAAACTGTCCTGTTGATGACCTCTCCTTTGACCTTTGTCCCATGTCCGACCATCACCTCACTTCCTTCAACCTCTCCCACCAAACCCCATCTTCTTTCCCAGCTCCACGCCCCTTCCGTGATCTGCAGGCTGTCAACCCTTTAGACTTCATCTCCTCCCTCGCCCCCCTCCTCCCTCCTGTCTTCTCCTCCTCCTCCCCTGACGCTACCATCTCTTCTCTTAATGCCTCTCTTGTCTTGACCCTCGACTCTCTTGCGCCCTTCTCCTCCCGCCCGGTTCAACCCCAAAACCCCTGTCCTTGGCTCACCCCTACTATCTGCTACCTCCGCTCCTGCACCCAGGCTGCTGAGCGCCTCTGGTGCAAACTATGCTCCAACCCTGACTTCCTCCACTACAAATTCTCCCTCTCCTCCTTCTCTTCTGCTATCTCCCTGTCGAGGCAACACTACTATGCCTCCCGAGTTGAATAGTACTCTTGTGACCCTGGCTGCCCCGTCTCCACTTTTGACTCCCTTCTCAAACCTACCCCCCTCCACCCTCTTCCCTCTCTGCTCAGGACCTCTCATCATTCTTCACTTCAAAGAGTGGCAAGATCCACCAGGACATTGCTTCCCACCCGTCTCCTCTCCCTGCTCCCTCACTTCCCCCTCCCCCTCTCTCCTCTCCTCCTTTCCTCCTGCCTCCCTTGAGGAAATCTCCTCTCTGCTCTCATCCTCCAACCCCTCCACCTGCCCTCTCGACACAATCCCCTCCCACCTCCTGACCTCCATTGCTCCCACTGTAGCCCCCCCCCTTCTATATGTCATTAATCTCTCCCTCTCCACTGGCTCTTCCCCTCCACCTTCAAGCATGCCACTGTCTCTCCCATCCTCAAAAAGTCCACCCTCGACCCTTCTGACCCCTCTAGTTACCAGCCGGTCTCCCTCCTACCCTTCGCCTCTAAGCTTCTAGAACATGTTGTCTACTCCTACTGCCTGGATCTTCTCTCTGCCAACTCCTCCCTGGACCCTCTCCAATCTGGCTTCCACACCCTTCACTCCATGGAAACGGCCTTTGCCAAGATCACCAATGATCTACTGGTTGCTAAATATAAGTGCCTCTACTCCATTCTTGTCCTCTTTGACCTCTCTGCTGCCTTTGACACTGTCGACCACTCACTCCTACTGGACTCTCTTTGCTCCCTAGGCTTCTGCGGCTCTGTCCGTGACTGGTTCTCCTCCTACCTCTCTGACCGCTCCTTTAATGTGTCTCTACCCAATTCCAACTCCTCCTCCCTCTCCTCACAGTTGGTAGGGATGTGCGAATGTTGTTCAGAAGTGGTTCAATTCGGAGTTTGAACCAAACTCGACTATTTCGGTTGACTGAACCGAACTTCTGAACCGAACTTGAATTCAACCGAACCATTCAGTTGAATCCGAACCAGTTCGGAAGGCCAAAAACAGCTTAAAACACTGGTTTTGAATGTACGAACATGGTTCAGAAGTTCGGAATTTGACCGAACTTGACTAGTTCTGTCGACTGAACCGAACTTTCGCACTGAACTCGATTTTTGAACCGAACCGAACCGAATTTCTTAACTCGGTTCTGTTCGCACATCCCTAATGATTGGAGTTCCCCAAGGCTCTGTCCTTGGTCCTCTCCTCTTCTCTATCTACACCCTGTCCCTTGGCAAACCCATTGCCTCCCACGACTTCCAATATCACCTTTACACTGACGACACTCAACTCTATTTCTTACCCCCTCTCTCTCCCCTTCTGTCCAAGCTCACCTCATCAACTGTCTCTCTGATATCTCCACCTGGATGTCCCAACATCAGCTCAAGCTCAACATGGCTAAGACTGAACTCCTTATCTTTCCTCCCTACCTTTCCTCCCCCTCTTCCCTCTCCATCCTTATTGATGGGGTCACCATCCCTCCTGTCCCCGAAGCCCGTAGCTTGGGATTCGTCTTCAACACTCACCTTTTCTTCAGACCTTACATCGACTCTGTTGCCAAATCCTGTCACTTCGCCCTTAGTAACATTGCATGAATTTGTCCCTTTCTCTCTGTCTCCTCAGCCAAAACCCTTGTTCACGCCATGGTCATCTCTTGCCTTGACTACTGCAACCACTCCTTGCTGGCCTCCACGGCTCTCATCTGTCCCCCCTTATTTCCATCCAAAACTCTGCTGCTAGGATCATCCACTCGACCCGTTGCTTCGACCATGTGCATCCTCTCCTCTCCTCTCCTCTCCTCTCCTCACTTCACTGGCTCCACCTTCCCACATGCATCCTTCACAAACTCCTGGCATTTACTTACAAAACCCTTCACAACCTGGCTCCCCCTTCCTCTCAGCCCTTATCTCCGTACACACTCCTGCATAGACTGTCCGCTCCTCCTCTGTCCCCTCCCTTGCTCTCCCTCATCTCCCCTGCTCATCTAACTGCCTTTGTCCCTTCTCCCTTGCTGATCCCCATGCCTGGAACTCCCTCCCTGCCCACATCTGCCTCACCACCTCCCTCCGCACTTTCAAATCCCTCCTCAAATCCCACCTCTTCCTCACCACCTTTCCCGACGCCTGTTAGAACTTCCCTCTCAATACTTACTGTCTGCCCTCCCATTGAATCCTGCCTAACTGCAACCAAGCCAAGCACGTGCATCTGAGACTTTGCATCCACTTGAATGTTTTTATCCCTTGTCTCTCCCTATGTCCCCTCTCCTTGTCTTCCCCCTCTAAGTCTATTAGATTGTAAGCCGAAGGCAGGGACCACGTTTATCTCATTGTTCTGTAAAGCGCCAGGTACACAGCTGGCGCTATACAAATGCTAATGCTAATGCTAATGCTAATGCTAATGCTACTACTACTACTACTACTAATAATAATAATAATAATAATAATAATAAACCAACTGTATAACATACCACAGAAGAATATGGGTTAGATAAGTCCATAGGGGGATAGTCCCATCAATGGCTATTAGCTAAAAAGATTGTGAAATGTGATCATCCCTGGTTGATGGAAGTCAGTAGTAAATGACAGGGAGCAGATTCCTTTATATACACGTAGTTTCTGTATACATTCCGTGAAGCACCCAGTGCTGGCAAATGGTGAAATGGACCATGGAATTGACCCACAATGGAAGCACTGATAATCTTTCACTTCATCATGTTTCATTTGCTGCAGTCATAAGACTGAGTTAACCATTAGAGCCGGAACCAATAGCTAATTATATAACCATACTTAACGACCAAAATTCTGGATATCTAATCAGTTCATTGATGACTAATCATATACTGCAGTGGTTAACCAATTAACTGAAATACTGATTCAAATGTCACCAACCTACATAACCCATTAACCACCCATGTAACCCATTAACATGTTTTCTCTGCTCCCTCATTTCTGTTTTACTTCTAGACCAGGCGTTGGCAAACTGTGGCTCTAGAACCACATGCAACTTTTTGAACCCATTGTGGTAAATGGATGCGGTTTTTGGGATCAGGAAACTTTGTCCACCCCTGTTCTAGACCAATAGAAAGCTGCATCCAACAGATTTGAATCAGGTATCCAACGGGAAACTGAATTAAACTTGAAACCAGGATCTGGGTGGGTAAGCAGGAAAGGAATTATGAGCAAACAGAATTAGCCGGTAACTGTGGAATGAATAGAAAAACAGAGGGTATAGCCACAGACAATTTGTGGTAAGTCAACCACTCCTTAGGTAGCCTTAACCCATTCTGGGCAGCCAGGCCACATGATGCAGTACATGGTGTGGCCGGTGGCTGCCAGCTGTTCCCCCTGTGGTGGGGCAAGCAGCTACCTGCTACATAATGTGTCCTTGTAAAAAGTCAGAGGACGCATCATGTAGCAGCCTTAGCACTTGACCAAGGTGCTGCAAGAATCTGAGGCGAGGGGCAAGGGTAGGTGTAACTGCTGAACAAACAGGAAACCGGCGAGCTCCATGGTGAGGCTTTGAATGTCAGGTGCTGTTGTCCATTGTTTTCTGCCATGCCACAGCTGGGGCAGAAATTTCATCAGCCTCGGTGAGGGAGGTCAGGTTAGGATTGGGTTCCTGCTCATGTGGCTGGCACCTCAGCCTGCCCTGGCTATGGTGGGATCTCCAGCAGTGGCCCAGCAATCCCGGGAAGGGGGGGCGGGGGCTATCGTCTGCCCAGGTCCCTGCACTGGCCCTGCCGTGTGGTAACAGAACTTGCCTATGGCAGGGTCGCGCGGGGATCTGGCCCCAGCAGCTCATTTGGGAGCATGCAGAAAGTGGCAACACAATAAACTGTGCAAAATGGTAATACCTTAAATCAGTAACTCAGTTAAAACATAGTTAATAAACAGTCACTTCTTGGTAACCAATCATTATCGGTTTGGTGACTGTAGATCTGACAGTTGCCCGAGCCGATATACGTGCCGATAGTCGTTTTAGCTCTAATAATGTTTCTCTTCCTTATGTTTTTTCTTTTTAAATAAAATTAAAATGAAAAATTAAATTGATTCCCCCATTGTATCAAATCCAGGTGGAGGTAGGCCTTTTTAATGTTCTATTTTATTTTGGGGTTTCAGAGGGGGCTCTAACTTTGCTTGTCTGTCCAGAAGTTGGCAAATTGTGGCTCTAGAGCGGCTCTCTGGCCTCCTTGTGGTTAATGAGGGTGGCTCCTGAGATTAGGAAACTTTGCCCACTCTTGGTATATACTTTTTCCTCTGTGTAGCCTGTTGAGATTCGGAAGCCAAGAATGGAGGTGAAGCACTGGTGGCTAGAGAAAGTTTGAAAATTATTAAAAATTTGTAGAATGTTTCTCATTCAGTAACTGTGCAGAAACGTTATCTTCTGAGGACCTACATTGTTTTAGGTTGGCAAGACAAAAAAACCCTGGATGAGCTATTCCAGTCCCAAAGAGATTACATTAAATCAAATACCCCTATTGTGCTCAGTGTCTCGGAATCTGCATTCCTGCAATGTACGTATATTTGTACGGTTAACGCTGATAAAATAAACCACATCTAGATAATCTATTCAAACATCTAAGAGAGTTTGTGTCCTGTGCTAAACCAGACATACTCTGAATTTAAGTTTGACTGAATCCATTCTAACCTGTTATCAATGGCTTAATGCAAACTGAATGGAACAGTTTTACACTATTCAAATATGTTTAAAATAGATTGCTGCCATGTAATTAAACTGATAAACTGAAGAAAAAGGAAGAGAAAATGATTTAGTAAATTCTGTTCCCCCATGCCCCCCTCCCCAAAGGTTTAAGTTACGGTCACTTAATCATGGTCTAATCGTTCAAATCCAACATGTACACTGAACACTAGTAAGTTTAGGTTCAAGTTAGTTTTGATTTTAAATGTAAATTCAATCATTTTATATAGCCAACCCCAAGTAGTCAAAAATTAAGAGTCAGGCCTCCCAAAACATCCTGAAACTGTCCAAAAACACCCCACAGGGCTTAAATGAAAACATCACTTTGTATTTGCAAAGACTATTCGGATATTCATATAGAGAAATGGACGCATCTCGCTTTTCTATACAACACTTATATTTTCGTTAATCTGATCATTTTGCTTGGGTAATTTTATTTAGGTATTAGGTTGGTCTATTCACTGCTATTGGAAATCACACTGCTAAGCAACAGTGCCGTCATATTGCTATTGTTTACCATTTGTATAGCATTTTTGGTGCTTAGAGTGCTTTGTGCTCCTTATCTAATTCACCCTCACAACAACTCGGTTAGGGAGGTCAATCTTATTATTATTATTATTATTATTATTAACAAACATTTATATAGTGCAAGCAGTGTACCTGGCACTTTACAAAGTAATAAAATAGACACGGTCCCTGCCCCTAGGGCTTACAATCTGAGAGACAGGAGCTGGGGGAGAGACTTAGGAAGGGGAACAGAGGGAGAGACAAGGGGTCTAACATTCATGAAGATGCGAGGTCTCAAGTGCACGTACTTGGCTTGGTTACGATGAGAATGACAGCAGGCAGGTCCATGTTGCAAGGATAAGGGTAAACCGATCGTAGGTATAGGAATAGTGGCTCAGCAGGATAAAGAGTCAGACAGAGCAGAGCGAAAGAGGTGAGTTTTAAGGAGAGATTTGAAGGTATGAAGGGAGGGGGCAAGGCGGATGTGGACAGGGAGGGAGTTCCAGGCATGGGGGGCAGCAAGTGAGAAGGGACGAAGGCGCTTAGGGGAGCAGGGAAGGCGTGGAAGGGTGAGAGAAGGGACAGAGGAGGAGCGAAGTGCACGGGCTGGAGTATGGAGGGCGATAAGTGCAGAGAGGTAGGGGGGAGCAAGGTTGTGAAGAGCTTTATAGGTGAAGACTAGGAGCTTGTGCAGGATTCGTTCAGGAAGGGGAAGCCAGTGAAGCGAAGAGAGGAGGGGCTGCACATGGTCGAAGCGACTGGCGAGGTAGATGACCCTGGCAGCAGAGTTTTGGACAGAGATGAGGGGAGAAAGGTGAGACCGGGGAAGGCCAGTGAGAAGGAGGTTACAGTAATCGAGGCGAGAGATGACCAGAGCATGAACAAGAGTTTTGGCAGACGAGACAGAGAGAAAAGGGTGAATCTTAGCAATGTTATGGAGGGAGAAGCGACAAGATTTAGCAACAGAGTCAATGCAGGGTTTAAAAGAAAGGGGTGAGTCAAAGATGAAGCCTAGGCTACGGGCTTAGTTCCCAGATAAAAAAACTGAAGCTGAGAGACAGTTGTTGTTAACAGTCATGGCGCTGACCTGGTTAGGCCAACTTTGGCCCGAGCTTGCCAGCATCATATCTGTACATTTGTTCTGGTGTGGGCCCAGAACAAACCCTGCATGGGCTGGCTGCTGGACCCGGAATGTAGGCCTGGATCAAAGCAGGCCCACAGTCTGGGCCCAGCAGCCACCTAACTGGTCCAAATTGGGCAGAACCAAGTGGAAATGCTTGTTCCCAGTCCCGGCTCCTCCCAGTGTGGGGGGCTGCCAAGGCAACTAGCCATGGCTGCCTGTAATAGGCAGCTCTAGCTTCCCATCATGGTGAGGAGACAGAGTGACACTGGGAGTGTGGTGAAGTGGCTGGGGGGGGCAGACCTTACTCCTTCCCCTCGTCTCTGACTGGGAGAGCTGCAGGAATGTTTTTCCCCCACAGCCGGAGCTTGCCTGGCTGGGGAACCCTTCCACTCCCCTGGGTGGGACAGACATCCAGGTGGACATCTGTTAACACCCAGTGACTTGCCCAGTGAGCTCATGACTAAGCTGGATTGCTGGCCTCCCAGGTCCAAGTCCAGCACCTTATCTAGAGCTGAAACAGGTTTTATTTGTGGGTTTTACTCACATTTGGGCGAGTCTTTTGAGTATCCTGCTGGAAGGGGCAACGCACATGGCCCTGCTGAAAGCAGGCACCCCTGAGGGACCCCTAGAAAGACGGGGTCCTGGGATAGTTGCCCCGAGTCACCCTGTGGTAAGGCCAGTGGGCGTAGCAGTTAAGGTGCTGGGTTTGGACCTGAGAAGCCAGGGTTCAAATCTTGCCCTCACCATGAACTCACGGGGTGCCCTTGGGCAAGTCACAACCTTTCAGCCTCAGTTCCCCACCTGTAAAATGGGGATATGTGTGCATCTGTCTGTCTGTCCCTGGGTTCCCCTGACCTGTTCCCATCTTAGATTTCAAGATGGAGCTTTTCAAACAGAGGCTGGATAGCCATCTGTCAAGGATGCTATAGCTAGGGATTTCCTACACTGAGCAGGTGGTTGAACCAGATGACCGCTGGGGTACCTTCCAACCCTAAGATTATATAATTGTAAGCCCGCTGGACAGGGACCTGTCTTTGAAAATCTGTGACTGTAAAGTGTTGCGTACTCCTAGTAGCGCTATAGAAATGAGTAGTTGTAGTATGCCGTCGCCATCCCTGAGTGTATATTTTAATGGGATTGCCCACTTATGCTTGGGGAAGGGCCCGTTATGGCCTTAAAGTTAGCATACTCTGACAAACAGATGTTGGTCCAATAAAAGAGATCATCTGAACTAGTAACGACGTTGTCTCCATTTTAATAGCTGGAAGCCCCTTAAGGAGCTTTCATTGGAACGATGCTTTTACTACTGTTCCTTCCCTCCGCCAGTATTAGCTTTTATTTTATTTACTTCTATATGGGTTTGTGTATTTTAATTGTACCTATATAATTGCATTTTCTATTGTTGTTCAGTGTCTCAAGTGCTCCAGCAGGGAGTACTTTATAAATATTTTTTATTATTATTATCTCCAAATAATTCAAGTAATATATAAGAAAGATAATGATACTGATGTATGTGTTATTTAATAAGGGTGATTTCAGACATCACGGGCCTCCCTTTCACCACCATCTGGGATCCGTTTTGGATCCCGATCTGGAATCAGGCCATCCGTTCTTTAGACATGCCGGCCTGATTTTGCTCAGGGATCAGGGAGGGGGCGGGGCTGTGCGGTGTGACATGCGGACGCACAGCCCCGCCCCCTCCTATGCTCCCCCGGCTGCCCACCTTCCAGGAGACTGGCGGGCGCAGTGGGCAATCCGGCCGCTGAGTCGAATCCTGGATCGTTGCCGGGACCACGGGCCGGGCCGGCAGAAGGTAACAGACGTTACTTTCGCCGATACCAGATCATGGTTGTGCTAACCACGATTCTGGAGGTGAGGCTGGCCTCACCTCCCGAACCGTGGTTATTCTGATTCCCGCCGGAGGTTCACTGGGGTGAACTTCTGGCGGGAATCCTTCAGACATTACGGGCCTCTCCTCCACCACAGGGGATTGACTGTGGTAAGAGGGAGGCCCGTAACATCTGAAATCACCCTAAGTGTTTGTTGGTCTGGGCCCTTAATGAGAACTGTGCAGACCCTCTGTACCTAATTTAACAGCTATGAATTCCCAGAGAAAGCCATCTTTAGGTTTAAGAAATAGGAAGTTTGAATCCTGATAAGTCTGCACTTTTATTACAATCTGTATTCATGCTTCTCCAACAGTTCAATTATGGATTAATTCATTCTCGCCACTTTGGGAATTTTGTTTTAAAAAAGAGTACTATCTGATTCAGAGCATTTCACATGCAAAAACTGACAAGTTAATGAAAAAAGGGTGCATCTCTCCACGCATAAAAAAGATCACACTGCTAAAAACTGCCACATCAGGAAAAGGTCAGGGGCAGATTATCTGTCTGATGTATTTCTATAGAGCTTTATCATGGCAGCATCTGCTTAAGCAGTGAAATAGTTAAGATAACTGAGAGCCAAGCAGTTACCGTAACCAAAGCCCTTCAGCTTGTGGTTCGCAAAACTGCATACGGCAACTCTTCAGTTTTGGAAGGGAATTAAGACAGGAGCTGCAGTCAATTTTAAATTTAGATACTCTTGTCTAGAAACAAATATCTGTTTTCATAATCAATGGGATTGCCAAATTAATTAACTCCATTTATTAAGTTCAGTTGTTTGGTACTTTAATTTTGTATTTGGTTTTGGTATATTTACTCACACACACACACACACACACACACACACACACACACACACACATGTGCACATACAATGGGCCCACTCCATGTCTTGCATACACGTAGGTATTTTCACTTGGACATGGGGGTGCTTACCTCCGGAGCAGGTCTGGGGCTGCACCCCTGTGTCTGCATGCTTGCAGCCCCACCTGCGTTGGGTTTAAATGACCCGGCAGCTGCCATGGCCCATGATCCACCCAAGCGACATCTCCTCCCCCTCCCCAGCGTGTTGCAGGTGGATCGCCTGATGCTCTAGGCTGCTGAGTACAAATCTATGGCATTTCCCGGGGCAACCCCCGGCCAAGAACGGGTAGCAGTGGCCATTCATTGGGCAGACGGACACCAGCCCCACCTCCAGCCGGTGTTCCAGGTTTGAGCTGCCTGCTCTGCTGGTGGTGCTCCTGGATGTTCCAGACCACTACCGTCAGGTTTGTCCCAGAGTAGACACGGCCTGCTCCACCTTTGATCTGCCTGCACATCTGACAGTCTGCCTTTAAACAGACGGCCTGCGCGAGAGTGAGACAGACCAGAAGCATGGGTGCTGTCCGTCTGAAGACACCCACTGTGCTCAAAGTGCACACACACAAATGTTAAAAGACTGTTATACATGTGATGAGCAAGCCTTGCATCGCCCACCCCATGTACAGCATGTGTAGGTTGTGAGCACGCTGTGTATAAGGTGTGCAAGGCTTGCACAATGCATGTGCAACACTTGCATATGTGCACCTTGCATACAATAGGGCCGATCCAATGGCCTGTAGATCTCCCGTGTGCACCCGTGCACATGCACAGCCATGCAGAGACCTCACTCACCTCCATTGTTGGCACGCTGTGCCATGCAGAAACGGAGTGCATATGCGTGCAGATAGAACGTGGGCCATGGGATCAGCCCCAGTGCCTGTGTGAGGCTTGAATTGGACCCAGCATGCTTACGCACTGAGCACGTGGGGTGCATGGTATCTGCATTACACACAGTCAGTGCGTACCGTGCAGCAGGTGCATACCATGTTCACACCCAGCATACGGACCTTGGATCAGCCTCTCAGTGATTTGTTATTTGGTAATTTTTGTGACTGCCTACCGTATCACATTATACAGAGAGACCAATCAAATGAAAATTCACCTTTAAAAATGAAAGGAAAATAGAAAGGAACACGCTCCCCCCCCCCCCATCAAATAGCACCATGGGGTGCAAAATACTCCAAATAACAAAAGACTGAATTACAAAATGAATGAAGTAATGGAAGTACTTGAGTAACCAAGTAACTGAGTGCCACGTACATCGCTGGCATTATATAAATGCTAATGCTAGTAATGCTAGTAATAATAATAATAATAATAATAATAATAATAAATAGCCTAGTAGTTGAATTATTATGCTTGGGCCTGGCAGGTCTGGGATCAAATCCTGAATGTGAATGTGATAGATTGCCTTGGGTAAGTCACTCTCTTGGCTTCAGCTCCCCGTCTGTAAAATGGAAATAATAATGACCAACATCACAGGGTTGTTGAGAGGGTGAACTAGGCAATGGGGCTGACCCCATGTCCCCCACCCCCGTGTTGCTGCACGCATACATGCACACTCACACACACACCCCACTGCGTGATTTGCACATGCACTGTATGCCCCGTGCTGGGGGTGCACGCAGATTGTATGTGTGCGCGCTCCACGTGACGTCTACAAGGCATGGGAATCGGCCCCACTGATTATAAAGCAATTTGAACACTCAAAGTACTATATAAATAATGGGTGAAGCCACTCAAGATGCTAGCCTGATTTGGGCAGTGTCATCCCACACCAGAGAGTCTTACCCCATGAAGCAGCTTGTTGTATGGCCTGTGGCCACCAGATGTTCACCACTGGTTTTATTGTGGGCTGCCTCGAGTTGCCTTGTGTGAGAGGGGACGGGATACATTTTGAGAACCACTGCGTTAGGAATGTTGTCGTTTTTTGAACTGAAGGAAGATTGGTAGCAAAACAGCTAGAACCCAGCTCTGTTTCCATCTCATCTTAAGGTCTTGATCCAAAATTGAAGACTCGATGAGTGTCTTTCCATGGCCTTTGTTTGAGTGTCGGATCAGGCTGCAAAATGATACAACTCTTCAAACCGTACAAACATTTTCCGTTCAGCTTGAGTGATTTATCTCGGGACCCCGAGATAGTATTTACATGCATTTAAGTTGGTTATAAACATTTACAGAACATTAAGATAAATACCAGCCTGCTCAGCTAAATAATGCCTAACCGCAATTGTGGGGGAAGGGGGGGAGAAATGGCTTGCACGATGGCTGCAAGGGGCTCTCCTCCCCCCCCCATTTCAAAACCAATGGACTTTGAAAGCAGGTCTAGAAGAACATTCTGTGCTATTCAGCAAATCGTACAAAGGTTCATTTAAAGGTAAAGAGAACCATAGGTTTCCAAAAGATAAGAGATGGGGATATCTAGACTACACTGGTTGGTAATACCCTTCATTCAGCTGACATGTGCATTTTTTTCGCCTTGGTAAACCACCTTAAAATCTGACCTTAATGAACTTGTTAACATCAGACATCAAATTTGCTGAGCAAGTAGATTCCAGCACGCTCCCCCCCCCCCCAAAAAAAAACACAACTTAATAAATGTTGAGTTGGCTTCAGGGAAACTAATTTTCTCCTTGGAAATGGTGGCTTAAGGGGATTGTGAACAATCACAGGAGGAAAGGTGTTTCTGTACATTATCGGAGTCACTGGAATCCCCATGTTTGTGGATATGGTTTTACATGCAAACATTGAATGGCATTGAAAGGACTGGATATTTTCTTGGAGGATAGGTCCATTAAAAGCTCTCAACCAAGTCGGTTTGGGGTGGGGGGTGTAGCAATAATAGGTGGAGCAGGTGCAGCTGTATCAGGATGGGGGGGGGGGCACAATGCATATGTAATGCATTGAATGACAGGGAATGGATCCCTCCATGATGACCTTTTAGGTACTCCTTTGAGAATGTTCGAGAACTGTTGGAGACAGGATACTGGGTTCGATGGACCATTGGTCTGACCCAATATGGCATTTCTTATATTCTTATGTTCATATGGTTACCTGAAAATCCCAGGCCCACTGATCCAGAAGAAATGAATGCAGAAATCCCAGTTTTGGTACCACGCGTAGCTTATGTTACAACTATGGATCCACAGCTATGAGTGTGAGAGGGAGGGACTGGCCATCTTCATGCACCAACTGACCAGCTTCCCCAATACATACACACACACACACACACGCACACACACACACACACCATGCTCCCTTCCAATATATATATATATATTTAAAATCCTATTACAAGCAGAGGTGTAGCTAAGTTGAAGTGGGGCCTGGCGCAGAGGATAGAATGTGGGGTCCCTTGGTCCTCCTCCCAGGGTCAGGGGATGCAGCTCCACCAGGGAGTGTGAGCCCCCAGCTCTTAGGTCCTAGGGCAGCTTCACCAACTGCCCTTATTAAAGCTACACCCTTATAAAAAGGACCCTAAATGTTGCCTGAGAAAATGATAGAGAAACTTTTGATGTCATGAATGGGTGCCGGATCGGACTCTCTCTATTTGATTTAATCATCGAGGTCATAATGTACTTCTCAGTTCCCCAAAAAATATGCATGATGTATTATAATTAATACTGAACCAGAGATTTTTATCAATCTGACAGATAACAGCCCAAATTAACTCGGCTTTCATGTACAATTTTAAAGTAGGTCAGATAAGACGATCTATTGTAACGAACTTTTATTTTTCTAGCTGGAGGCTGGAGCCTCTTGCACACCACAGACATATAGACACAGTAGACATTCAACAGACAGGCCATGGAATCCCCTTAACCTCACTTGAGTGAACTAACCCTTCCTTTGCCAAGGGCATGTACCATAAGGCAGTCTGCAAAACAACTTTCCAAATTCTGCAACCTGGCAGATTAAACACCATGCATTAACTCAATTCTTGCAAGTGATGCACATTTTTCAATGAAATGACTTTCCCAGCAGGTCATTTCCTCAATTTGGGACAGCTCATAAAAACCTCATGACGTCCGACACAGACAGTCCTTCACGCTAGCGTGGGGTAGTGGGTTGCTCTTGTTTGGTGTCTGTTTTGGAGGGCGCTATTACTCCTGAATATACACCAGCAGTTCATGGTGCTGACACCACAATGCCTATCTCATGGAATTGGAACCTCTTTGACTAGGGGAGATTTCAGACGTGACGGCTGGGCGCTTTCACCATGCCCGTGGTGTGGTTCCGGACTACAGCCGGGGGTGAAGGGGGGAGCCAACAGACGTTCCCCCCCTTCGCCCCCGGCCATGGGGACTGCCGAACCACGGCCCGTGGTGAAAGCGCCTGACCGTCACGTCTAAAGGGGCACCTCCCTCCCGGAGGGGACGGGGCCGCGTGTCGCAGCGTGCAGCTACACGGCCCCGCCCCCTGCACTCCCTGGCTGCCCGGCCTCCCCGAGACAGGCAGCCGCCTATCCAACCGCTGCCGCTGCCCACCACCCACCACCGGGACCCTGGAACGCTGTGGAGGTAAGGTAACAGATGTTACTTTTCCTTCACCACGTTCCGGATCCCCCCTAACCACGCTTTGTTCGCCACCGTGGTGCGGGAGAACAAAGCGTGGTTAGATTCACCGCGGGGGGTGGTTGACTGAGGTGAACATCTGGATGCAGACGTTCACCTCCGTTCACCACCCGCCGCGGTTGACTGAGGTTGTCTGTGGTGATTTCATATGAATGTAACATCTGAAATCACCCTAGCTCACAGTGCCACCATCCCATTGGTTAACTTACAATGCTGCCAACTCAGGCTGTAATCCTACAGTGCCAGAGGAAATCTCTAAGAGAATTTGCCCATGTGCCAAACTCTACAAAAGTGATTGCAGTATTGGGGAAATCACCTGGCTTTAGGCCAAAAAAGGACTATTAATCATCCGTTAGTGGATTTTTCTGCCTGAGTCAGGTTGTAGAACATTGCGCCATCCTCCAGCCCAGGAACTTGAAGTTGATCTAGATTTGCGGTTCCCAAACTTTAGCCTGAAACTAGTCAAAATAAACCTTATTGAAATGGACAGTCAGTTCAGCAAAAGGTCTTCGGGGCTGTCGATATGAGAGCTCTCTGCCTCCCATTGACCTCATATGCATTATGCTTATCTTGGGGGTGGGGGCTTTCCGAACACATGGGGTCCCTGTGCAGTTGCAGTCTTCACTTCTTTGGCTCTGTCTCTGGTTATCTCTTTCCCTCTCCCTAAGTAGCTCATCTTGTTAATATTATATCAGTCTTGTCCTTTGAACTCTTCCTCTTTTCGTTCTTAATAGTAAGGAAAATGATAAGAATAAAACCAATGCAGAATAGAACAGCACAAGTAGTTCCCCTGTAACTAAATAGACTACTGTCATGGTAGGGTTTCACTTGACCTGATTCTCTGATGTTGCTCATTAACCGCTTAAGGGGCTCCCTGTACCAGCAGTGAATTCCCCCAGCACTTGGAAGAGTGCGACAGAAAGATGCCTTCACCCACTTGTACATTTCATGAACATTACAATAAGAGCACCCCAAGAATGAATAGTGAATACATTTATTGCTAGCCAAAGGCCATTGCAAAAAAAATACAAGTAAAAATCCAAGAAACATTATAAACGTTATAAACATTTAAAGCATTTTAAATCCAAAATAAAATTACACAAACTTTTAAAATCAAACCAAAAATACAGAAGAAAAACAAACAAACCCCGGCTTAATTCCAGGACATTAAAAAGCCCAGAGCGCAGTCATAAAGAAATTACTCAACCAAATTGGATACAGAACCTATGGAATGCAAAAAGGCAACTCTATTCCTGATGGCTCTAGTCAAATATTTAGCAACGAGCTATCTTGATCTTCACCCCAAGAATGTTAGGAATGGAACCCTTTGCTGAGGAGAGCCATTATTGGTTATAATTGGACACAGCAGATCAGAAATAGAGTGTGCCACTTTATCTGATCCAAATCTGGCTGAAGACCAAGGAGTCTTATGGGCATGAGCATAAGAGCTTACATTCATTATTTATCTAATAGTAAAGGCAATAAGACACCCCTAACTTTAACCAGATTTGGATCAGACCAAGTGGTCCATTTAGAGGTAAAAGGAATATTTGAAAATATAATGGTGTATCCGTTGTATTTTGCTGACCTGGTCCTCATCCATTGGGTCAGATAGCAGATGTGTTCACTTCAGTTCAGTTTGGTATGGATTGGTCTGGTTCGGTTGGGGGGAAATCACTCTGGTTTGGTTGGGGAGGAATGGTCTGATTCAGTGAAGGGGATCAGTTCAGTTTGATTCGGTTTGTGAATCCTATGGCCAGGGAACAATCTGACCAACTGTTTACCCCCTACCCCAAACCAAAATCACACGAGACACACACACACGTGCATGGACCAGCCCATTCCCTCCACACACAAGCAGACCAAAGCGAGCAACAACTTCAGAACTGAGCAAAGATGAGCAAACCAAGCCTTATTGGAGGTCCTCATTGGTCCTCTAGACCCACTTCATTTTTGATTCCCTTGCTCTGGAAGGGAACCTACACAACACCTTGAAAAAGAAGGGCCTGGGAATGGAAAATTCGAAACTCTATTAGATACCAAAACAATGGCCTAAATAAAGATTTGGACTTCATAAGGCACTATAGAAATCTGTAAGTCACAGATGGCCTGCTGTTTACATCTGTACCTGGTGGGTTGGGTCCCCCCCCCCCACATTTTATTTAAATGATTTGAAGTGCTGTGGCCTTTATTTTAAAAACAACAACCCAAACAAACCCTGTTTATTGTGAATTTCCCAGTAAATACAAACATGCAAATACATGAATTTTAAACAAATAAAAAATTTGATTACATAATTTAACATTATAAATATTGCAAATGTTTGGCCCAATCCAAGGTCCATGCAATTTCAACGTGCATGCAGCCCAAAATCACCCAGTGCACATGCACACACTTTGGGTATTTTCAAATGTGACACCACCACCCATGCCCATGCTTCTTACCTCAGCGTGGCCACAGGCGGTGGTGTCATGTTTTCTCCTGCCTGCCAGATGTTCACCGCGGGTGGGAGCAGAGGTGACCCTCAGGCCATAGCAGGGTTAAACCGGGAATGAGCGCTGCACTCCTTGCCAGCACACATCCCGGGTTAAACCCTGTCATGGTCCGGGGTAGCCTACCCCGGACCGTGGTAGAACGGGCCATCACGTCTGATGGCCTCCTCCACCTAACCCCAGGCGGTGGCCAGAGTAATTCTGGGCAGGCGCGGCAGCCTGATAGGCAGCCACACCTGCCGATCAGGGAGGAGGTGGGGGCCATGTTGGGGAGCGCAGGGGGTGGGGCCATTCAGACCCACGTCCGCACGTCCTCCACCCTCTCCCCACTCCCTCCCCAGCCCCAGCCACTGGAATGTTGGTTTGGCAGCCGAGCAGACCCCTGCCCCGCGTGAGGGCTCTCACCCCGGGCAAGCTTTAAGCCTGGCGATTCACTGAGCCATCATGTGGGAAAATACCCTTTGCGCACACAGGGTGCTCTTGGGAAAGTGTCCCAACTCTTTGGCTACTACGGCAGTTAGTTCAGCCCCCCCCCTCCCTTGCTCAGTGGTTGCATGGTCAAGTGGTTGGAGGCTTTCCTGGGGGCACCCTGCGCGCTGCACATGTAGTGGGTAGGTTTGCTCTGTGTACGTGGACCTTGCATTGGACCATTTGCAGGCTCTCTGGTAGGTGTCATATTAATAAAAAGTAGTGCTGAAATAAGTACCTGAAAAAACAGGTATACCTAACAAATTTCTAGTACCTGAATTGACCCAACAACATTGAGTAGCAATTGGTACCTCATTGCAACTTGATTCAGCTACCCAATGTCCCAAAATGTTCACTTCTGGTACCAATATTTGGACTTTTAAAAAATGGATTTACCAACTTCCAACACCTAATTATCGATTTTCTGTTCCAGATAATTAACTTCCTGTTGGTTTTTTTTTTAAATTTCTGCCCTTATATTTTTTGGTTTTCCAACCTGCTATACCGATCAGTAATTAAAAAATCAAAAAGTTGGTACTGGAAGTTATTGAGTCTTGATAGACCACTTGAGGCTGGCACCTTCATCAAATGGAGGATTGTGTTCATCTAGCTAGCCACCTCTGATTTAGGGTTAAGGGGAGCATCCCCCCCAATATGTTTCTATTGCTGTGACCATTTCCCTAACAAGGAAAGGTTCCCTAACAAGCTACTTTGTTCGTAGTTCCCACCTTCGTAGCTTCGTAGCTCCCACCTATGCTAGATGCACCAAGACGTACTTAGTCTGCCTTGCTCAGTCCACAGTTTTGACTCTCTCCACATCTGGAGAAGGATCCTGTGTGGCCCAAACGCTTGCATATGCTCACCAACAGAATTAGGTTCAATAAATGATATCCTCTGAACTCCTTTTTCTCCCTCTCTTGCACTGGGGATCAATGTGGTGACCACACACGGTCTAAATTTGCATCAGGCTCTTAAAATACTCTCAGCACGATCCTCAATCTGCTGAACGGGGTGTCTGCTACAGGATGCTTAACTGTGTTTCACGTGTAAAAAGGACACCACCAGTAAAGATGTTAACCAAGATTCAAGGGTTATCTTTTGATGTCTGACAAAACAGAAACTGTATGGAAATTAAAAAAAAAAAAGAAAGCCCAGCATTAGTAATCCTAATTCAGTGCATGAGAAAATCGAAAAATGAAAGTGATCATGGGAATGGTGAAATTGCCTCCAGATTAGGTACTCGACCTGCAAAGGAACTGCATCAGTTTAAACCAGATGAAGATCTAGGACAGGGGTGTGGAACCTCAGGCCCAGGGGGCCACATGTGGCCCTCAAGTAATTTTTATGTACCCTCTTTCCCATTTCAAGATCTGTCCTCTCAACCCCCTCAAGCTCTGAAAAACTGGGCTCGGGTATGAGGGCAGGCACATTGCACACAAGGATAGGGGATTGGTCCTTGACTTGGACCCTTCTCTTCCTGCTGCATCATTTACAAATCCCTATTCCCGACTTCTATGTGCCCCCTGAGGTTTTTCAAAGTGGCCCACAGGAGGGAAAAGGTTCCCATCCCTGATCTAGCATAATGTATTTATATTTTATCCCAAGATATATTATGACACTGGATTTTTTGAGATGGATGAGGAGGCAGCCTTCCGCGGAGCTGCTCCAGGGGAGGGGTGCACCCCTGTGTCCACCCATGTCCAGTCCCGCCTGGGTCAGGTTCAGCTGGACCCGCCGCCGGGTTCCCCAGCCCACGGTTTGCCCACGCAGCACTCCCCCTGCACCATAGAATTGTGGATGATTGCCTGACACTCTAGGCTGTCACCTGCAACTCTATGGTGTTTCCCAGGGCATCGGATGGCTAAATCAGAGCAGCGCATAATATGGACAGCTGCTCTGCTTCAGGCCAGTGCCCTGGGTTTGGCCAGCCCGTTCTGCCAGCAGCGCTTTGGGATGTTCCGGAACACCACCGGCAGGGCTGCCCCACAGTAGGCACAGCTTGTTCCACCTGCACAGCTGGAGATGCACCTTTAGGTGGCCGGACCAACCAGGGGTGAAGTGGACTGGCGCAGGCAAAACTGGGGCAGCCTGTCCATTTGAAAACACCAATTATTTTGCCGAGTTTTCCCATGTGCAGTTGTGCATACTTGACTGAAATTGGGAGATCCATGCAGAACGGTAGCCAAAAAGGAAAATGGAATGTTATGGATGACTGGGAAAGGGACAGAAAATAAAGATAATAAACAATAAATAAACTATCTAGAAAAAAGGACATTATAGAACTGGAAAGGGTGCAGAGAAGGGCAACAAAAATGATCAAAAGTATGGAATGGCTTCTAGAGGAGGAAAAGCTCAATAGATGAGGTCTCCTTAGCTTAGAAAAGAGATGATTAAAGGGTTAAAGGATATCCCAGATAGTATCTGGTCTGACACATCAGGCGGGGCACACGTTTATTTTTATTTATTTATTTATCTAAAATTTTTATCCCACCCCTCCTGCCCACAGGGCAGCCCGGGGCGGCGAACAACAAAGATAAAAGAATAAAACAATAAAACAATTTAAAAAGTTTAAAATGTCTCATATGCAGGGAAAAACAACCCCCCCTTGCGGAAAACCTGGTGAAACAGCCAGGTCTTACATAAACGTCAAAATAACAGGAGTGGGGGCCAACTGAGCCTCCTCTGGGAGTGAATTCCATAGCACAGTGGCAGCCACTGAAAAAGATCTAACATCGGTGGATTTTATGTTTTGCCTGAGCCTGGATATGTGGTTTTTGATTATCGGGGGTGTTGTTACAACACCTTTGTTGTGGTCGGACGTTTACCTTCTGGAAGCCAAGATCCCAGTCCACCTCTGCCCTCATTCGGGGGGTGTACCAGTTAGGTTGGTTCACCCCCCAGAGGCTAATGGATCTTATTGGTTTCCAGAATTCTCTGGGGGATTTACCTACTGACCTTAGTAGCGACTCTGTTGATGACCTAATCATTTTGTGGAATGACGTCTTGACCATGGCCATCAACTTGGTTGCACCCAGGCATCCACTTCCACCACTGTGCCAGCATAGGACCCCTTGATATATAGAGGGACCGAGGCAACTGAAGCAGGAGGGTAGGCACTTAGAGCGCAGGTGGCACTCGACTTGCACTGAAGCCAACCAATGGTGGCATAAATAATTTTTAAAGGACTTTGCCGTGGCTGTGATGGCAGTGAAGAAATCCTATCTATCACAGCACCTGTAAAGTCCCATCCAGCAGAGCTGTTCTAGGTGGTAAGGAGCCTGATTATTCTGGTCTGTCTCTGTCCAGAACTGGAGTCACCTAATGCCTGCTGTGCCATTTTTATTCATTACTTTGTTGACAAAATTGTTCATATTCACCACAACTTGGGTGCTGCCTTTTAATCTGCAGATTCAAAGTTGGAGGTTATGGAAGCTCAGTCCTGTCCTGTTTATTTGGATCAGTTTCAACTGGTATCACCCACCAATGTGAGGGAGGTGCTACTGCTTGGAGCCATGGGGGCAATCAGTTGTGAATGAGGTCCTTGTCCTTCCTGGCTGGTGAAATCCAGCTGGGAGATGTTGGGGCCTTGCTGGCTGGGGTTGTCAATGCCTCCCTTCAGGAGCATAGGGTGTTAGATGTAAATAAATCTGCAATTGTCCCACCCCTTCTTAATAAGGCATCTTTGGACAGTGGACACTGACTCACCAGCCAACTATCAGCCTGTCTCTAACCTCCCCTTTTTAGGGAAGGTTATTGGATAGGTGGTTGCCTGACAGCTCCAGCCCACCTCAATGCTATCAGATTCCTGGACCCATTTCAGTCAGGCTTTCATGCAGATTATGGCACGCAGACTGTGCTTGTGGCCTTGGTCAATGACCTGAGCCTGGAGATTGACAAGGGGAATTATACCCTATTGATCTTATTAGATCTGTCAGGGGCCTTTGATTTATACCATTGATTGAGAGACAAAGTGGTTCAAATGATATCAGTTATGGACCAACTGTTGGTGGTGGAAATAAGCAAGCTTTCAGCCACACAGGACCCTTCCTTATTGATCATGAGGTGTTGTTGATATTACTGTGGAACTTGGTGGGGGTGCACGGGACCGCTCTTGAGTGGTTCCACTCATTCCTGTCAGGGAGATCCAAGAGAATGGTGATGGGCAATTGATTGTTGTCCGCTTGGGATCTCCCCTCTTGGGTCCCACAGGGTTCTGTCTTGTTCAGTCCATATATGGGCCACAGGGTGAGGTCATTTGGAGGTTTGGGGTGAGGTGCCATCTTTACACTGATGACACTCAGCTCCACCTCTCTTTTTCATCCAGCCCAGGTCCTATGGTCTCAGTGCTTACCCAATGCTTGGCTGCTGTTGGGGGCTGGATGGGGATGAGCCAATTGAAGTTGAATCCAGCAAGTCATAATAATGAAAATTAAATGCACACCCCTAGCTTTCATCACTTCAGGGTTGTTTACTTCAATAGGCTGCCCTTGATGACTGCTTGGAAGCTTCAGCTAGGGCAGAATGTAGCGACCCAGCTCCTTTCGGGAATGGGTCGCTAACAGCACATTACACTGGTGCTCCATAGTCTGTACTGACTACCTATAACTTTCAAGACACAATTCAAGGTGCTGGTTTTGACTTTTAAAGCCCTAAATGGTCTGGGACATATCTGAAAGAGCGCCTTTCCTACCATGCTCCATCACGACACTTACACTCGGTCGGAGGCACCCTCCTGTATATTCTCTGTTACTCTTGTTCGTAGGGATGGGCGAATGCGTTTCAGAAGTTTGGAGTTCGGACCGGACTCAACTAGTTCGGTTGACCGAACCGAACTTCCGAACTGAACTTGATTTTCGAACCGAACTGAATTTCCAAACTCGGCTCTGTTCTCTCATTCCTAAAATATAATATTCCGTTTAGTTCAATGGGGTTTGAATTTCCGAACTTTGTTCGGAAGTTCGGAGTTCGGACCGAAGTCGAATAGTTCGGTCAACCGAACCGAACTTCCGAACCGAATTTCCGAACTGAACCAAACTGAACCGAATTTCCAAACTCAGTTCTGTTCACCCATCCCTACTTGTTCGATCAGTGGGGGCACGCAGGAGGGTGCTCTCGGTTGCTGCCCTACTTTTTTGGAACTCTCTCCTCCTGGAGGTCCATCTGAGTCGAGGCCTGAGCATCTTTCAGAAACAGTGTATAACTTTTCTTTTTGTTAAAGAATTTGGTGGGGGGGATTGAAAGCAGGACTAGGTGGAAGGTTGTTGGAGGGTTGGCGTAGGTTGGGTGGGTGGGGGTTGTATTTTAAATGTTTTTAAATGGTATTTTATGTCTTTTCAAAGCTGCCCTGAACTTTCAGGGAAGGGCGGGTAGAAATGTAAATAAATAAATAAATAAAATTAAATAGAAGCTTGCAAAACTGTGAGTAGTGTAGAATAAGTAAATAGAGAACTGTTATTTATCTTTCTCAAAATACTAGATCGAGGGGACACTTGATGAAATGAACTGGTAGCATATTTAAAACAAACAAAAGGAATTACTTTTTCACTCCATGCACAATTAACCCACGGAACTCATTGTTAATAGCATATGGCAAAAGCCGTAGCAGCCTGGCTCGTTTTGGGGGTGGGTTGCTGTGAGCAAAATACACCTGTGCTCTACAATCTGCACTGACTCCCAATAGGCTTCTGAGTACAATTCAGAGTAGTGGCTTTTCACCTTTAAAGCCTTAACATGGAGGCAGTGTAAAATGTTTCTATTTGGAAAAAACGTTTGGCAGGCGGGGTTCGGGGTTCGGATTGGGAGGGTTAGGGATGAGGGTGGGTTTTTCTTTTGATGAGGTTTTAAAAGAGAGTTTTAAAACCCTCAATAGCATAATAGGGTTCAAAAAAGAATCTGAAAAAGATAGGTCCATAAATATCTGCAAGGCAAGTTAGCCATGCCATGAGATCTCTGGGTGTTTTCAGATGTGATGAGGCGGCTTCACCCCGTCCCAAAAACAACCCAGAGATTCCCCGCCGGGATCACCCAGGCATGGCAAACAGACGTGTCGGGGATCCCAGCGGGGAATCAGGGAGGGGGCGGGGCCGTGCGGCGCAATGTGCGGCCGCACGGCCCCGCCCTCTCCACGCTGCCTCACCACCCGCCCTCTGGGGAGACGGGCGGGCGGCAAGGCCAATGCCGCCACAGCGTCTGGCCGAGTTCACCACGGCCCGGAATCCCGCCGGGGATTCCGGGCTGTGATAGCCGACCAGCCGTTAATTTTTATTGATGCCCGCCTGGAATCACTTTGACCACGCTTCTGCGGATTTTCCCACCGGGAGCCCGGGAAGTGTGGTTGAAAATGACCCCCTGTGGGTATTCAGCGTGGTGAACCTCTGGCAGCCGCCAAACAGACATGCAGGGCACAGTGACCACAGGTGGGTATTCAGCGTGGTTCACTGTGATCTCGTCACGTCTGAAAACACCCTCTGACTACTGGGAGGAGGAAATAAACAGCAGGAAAAGGATGATGATGATGATGATGATGATGATGATGATGATGATGATGCAACATTTTTATACCACCCTATTTGCTATACGTGACTCAGGGTGGTGTACAACAAACATAAATTACCATAAAATATAAAATCCAAGATAAAATAAATATTAAGCTGAATTAAAACAATTCAACTTAAACCTTCCCTCCGCCCCCATCCCCTTCATGAATGTCTGGTGAAATATCCATTTCATCATCTGTGAAATAAGGAAAGGTTCCGAGAGAGTAAAATTGGATTTTTCCAATGTTTGTTTTATATTATTATTATTATTATTATTATTATTATTAGTAGTAGTAGTAGTAGTAGTAGTAGTAGGTTTTATTCTGTGGATTTTTGATTGTGTTTATCTGTCATAATCCACTCTGAGATTTATTAGGAAGGGTGGGATAAAAATGTGAATACATAAGTGATTGAAAAAATAATGGCTCAGGGATGCTTACAATAATTTGAAACAACATCACCGTATAAAATACATATGAAATAAATCCCACTTCTCCCCATTCCCAACAGCCTCACTCCTTCCTCCCTCTTCCTAGGGCTAATAATAATAATAATAATAATGATAATAATAATAATAATAATAATAATAATAATAATAATAATAATAAATAAATAAATAAAACTTTGAAATACATCCCCCCCCGCAAAATATACTCTAAAATCCCAGTCATATTCAACCATCCCAACCTGCTCCCACACTCAGATTGCTCACCCAGAGGAATCCCCACCACCTCTTCCAAAGTGCAGGACCCTTCCTCTCTCAGAGGGGCTGTGGCTAACCCTCAGTCCAATAACCTAGATAACCTTATGACCTGTGGTGCACTTCTTTAAGTCAACTGAAGCTGGCCACTGTCGGATACGGTATGCTGGCCTAGATGGGCCATTGGTCTGGCCCAGTTTGACAGACTCTGTTCTCATGTTGTTGTCAGCTATGAGCCAAACTAATCATTAAAAAAAATAATTATCCAAATGTTTGTGTATTTCTCTCCCACGATTCTGCTTGTCTACGGTTCTCTACTGTTTCTCATATAGGCCCTTTTCATATGAGACGCCCCACCCTTGTTTAAAAAGGGCCGAAGTGTGGAAAACAATCATTTAGCAAATTTCAAATGCATACCAATGAAACTGCTTCTCTTTCAATTCTCAAGGGTTATTTTCTGCTGAGATGCTAAAAATATTAGCCCTCAAAAATACCATGACCTGAGTGTGGCACATGGTATAATTTAAGGACTTGGGTGCAGCCAGTTTAATACTTTTATATGGATATGTTCAGTCTTTCCCATGGAATAGTTTTCCTGAGATACGTGCATTGATGCAGCCAAGAGATGCAACAGAAATATTGCTTTCTATTATAAACATGAGGGCAAATTCTTGGCAAAGGTACACATTACCTCTCCTAAATCAAAACAGCCCCCATAATGTAGGACCAGGTTCTGATAGGCCACATCTTTGGCTGATTGGTTTTAAAGGGGTAAACCAGCACAGTGGAGCTGAAATAGGTATCTGGCATGGTACCCACAGGTAATACCTGCATTACTATTTCAGGTATCCGAATCGGTACCCCAATACCATTCAAGTACTAGAAAAACTGAAATTCTGAGTACCAATTTTTCTAGTATCCCTGAAACAATACTGAAAAATTCCCAAAATCTCGGATGAAATCGGGATGGAATCAGTATTCTGGTATACCGTTTGTCGGTATTTTGGGTACCTGATCGAAAACTGGTTCAGGCACCGAAAAGTACCTCGAATATTCATTTTGACTTGGGTACCAGATATTCAACAGGTATACTCATTTTTGCAGACCCTAGTTTTAGCTCCACAATTCAGGGATCTATCATGGCAACAATCTCTGTTTGCACATAACTTCTTTGAAAGACATTGAAGATGTCTGTGTCATACAATCACAGAATGGATCTCTGATCACATATTACACAGGGGGGCAAATTTCCAAGCTCCAGGAGTTGTGGGCCAGTTAGGAATGAAACTCAATTTCACAATTCTTACTTTTCCTGATGAGAATCAGGGTTCTCAGCCCATTCTTACAAAGAAGAATAAGCTGACAATTGCCTGGATTCTCATTGAGAAAAGCAAGAGTTTCACAAATAGCCCCTTCCTGAAAAAGACCCAGGAAGAGCCATTTGCAAACCCAAGCCAAGTTTGCAAAAGGCCGTGTATGTGATGTACATGCTGGGATTAGGGCTGTAGCGGAAAGTCACAGCGGTAGCTATTTCTGCCGGAAACAGTGTTTCCGCAATTAGTGGTACGGTGTGGCAGAGGCTTTCATTCCGTTATTTTCATTCTGCTACTTCCGCAGTTTCACTAATTTCATTCCACTACTTCCACAGGCTTCACAAATAGCGGAAACATGCCATTTTCGCTACTTCCGCCATTCCACCAGCGCTACAAAATAGCGGAACAGCGGTTTTCTGACAGTTTCCTACAATTCCGCAATTTTTCCGCTAGCTTCCGAATTTGCAGAATGCCGGCGGAATTAGCGGAATGTTGGCAGAAAAGCCGTGGTGTGGCGCGGGCAATTCCGAAATGGCAGAATGGAATCGCGGTGTGGCAAAAGCTGCTGCTGCTTCAGCCCTAGCTGGGACTATTCCAGTCACTGGGTCTCTTTCTCCCCTCTCAGCTTCTCTGGGTTGGGACTGGGGGAAGCGAGGATGCAAACAATAAAATTGATAAATCACTGTGCATGTGAAAATTGTCCGCCAGAGCCATTCTGCCCATGCTTGGCCCTTTTCCAAGATGATGTGGGCCACGTCAGCACCATTTGGGGAAAGGACACATGTGCAGGCCAGCTTCCCTTTTCTAAAATAGCACCGACATGGCCTGCACCATCTTGGAAATGGCCTGCACATGAATAGAACGGCGGTGGCGGCCATTTTTGCACGCACAAGGTGTTTTTATTTTTTTCCCTCTGAGAATCTCACCAGATCTGAAACTGTTAGTGAGATCTTCTTGAGATCTCGCTGCCAATTCTCGATTCTTGCAAGATTCTCACGAGAATCATTTCAATTCTCATTTCAGCCCTACTGCCAACGTTTTCATGTGTGACGACCACATGACACACATGAATACACAGTGCTTCATGATTGGCTGGTGCAGCTGCTGCTCTGTAGCCCTCTGTGGTCCTGGTTGTTGAGTTTCTGAAGATCTGCTGCAATTCAGTTGCTGAGACTTGGGTGCAATGAAGTAAGAATCAAGACCATTAAGGCAGTCAAGGGCCCAGGACCAAATCTGGCTAAGAACTGCACTCGAACTGCATATTATTCAGAGCTGGACATTTTGGCTGGAAGAACAGCATATAGCCCAGCTCTAAACCCTGCGTTCTACAAAAACCCTACATGAAACCCACACAGAACCCCTATGTAGAGAATGTGCACACAACCTGCACACAATCAGCATGCAAACTATGACTGAAACGAAAATCAATGTTATTCTTGTAAAAATCTTGTGAGAGCTGAGAATCGTTACCAAGACCTTGGGACAATCTTGGTAACGGTTCAAGATCTTGGTTGAGATTTTTTATTTTTTTCTCAATTTACCATTTACCCTGATTTACAATTTACTTTATACTAATTTGCTGTTTACCCCTTACTGTGTACTGTGTACATCCTGGTAATGTGCATGCGGAAAATGGTCAACACAGCTGTTCTGCATATGCGCAGCTCTCCTCCAAGATGGTGCTGACAGCGTTCCAGCCATTTTGAAAAAAGGCAGTCATTGTGTGCATGCACATTACCAGGATGAACATGTTACATGGTACGTGGTACACAGTAAATTGGTGTATGGCACATGATAAGTCACAGTAAGCAGTAATCACAATAAACGGTAAATCAAGAAAATTCTTGACTGAGAAAATGTCGAGAACTGGGGGTTTTCTTGGTTATTGATTCTCACTAAAAATGAGTTGAGAACTGAGATTCTTGGTGAGAATCAGGAAAACATTCAGATCAAGTTTCAGTCCTGATGCAAACCGTACACAACATTCAATTCACAACTGTACTCATGCACATTTAGGATCAGGCCCAATTCCCCACAATTGGTGTTACTATCATTAGTGACGGTAGCAAAATTCTAAACCAACACAGTTGCTATCTTTTTGATACAATGCTACAAGAAACAACGAATGACACAAAAGCACAACTGGTAGAACAGAAACACACCCAGCCCACTGATTCTTGCATCTTTTCTAAGTCTCAGTTTTTACCCTACCTACTTCCTTCTCCAGAAATTTTGTGGGGTTTTACTCATACATAAACCATCAGAATGGGTCACTGCAGATGTTCCTGTTGTCCTTCAACAATTTTCACACTTTTAGGACTATCATCTGAGGTTTCCTTTGCTTTGTGCACTTGTTTTAGGCTGTTTGTGCTGAAAATGGATAACATTTTCCACAAGGTTACTGTATTGTGGTTCAATTCAGAAAGCTAAGACAGCAGTACAACTTGGTGCACGATGTTTAAAGGATATGCTAAAAGATGCCTCCAGGTAAAGAACCCACAGCTCTTCATTTATTTATTTATTTTTTTGGGGGGAGGGAGTAATTAGTTCCTTTACGTTTTGTTGCGTAAAAGAAAAATAGCTCTCTTTAAAGATGACACTATACTCTTGTTTTCAATGTCAGAACACTCGGGGGCATAGAACAGAGCTATTCATTTGATGTACATAAAGGAGGCTATTTCAGACCAGGAAATCTAAAGACTTGATTCATTTGGAGTGACTTTAATACTTTTGATAAGTAAAGTTCATGGAAAAGTCATGTAATTGGTCCAGAACTTTTTTCCTTCCATTCAGCCCCTTAATCCTCGTGCATTAGAATAAGTTTGCATCCAGCCCGGGGTTAAATTAGTTTCTCTGTTTTCTTTTTTCAAATTGCCCCTTTCCCCCCGCACATTTCCAGCATTTATTTATTTTCAATTTGAAATTCTTTTAATATCAAAGTGGTTGTAATTAATTCTCCGTTTCTGATGATCTGAAAATTAAAATGAGAAATTACAAACAGGATATCAAAGAACTTCCAGAAAATATACCTGATAAAAGTAGCTCGCATTTATTGAACGGACATGAAAATTCACAGCACTTCCCCCCACCACCCACATATTAAAAAGCCATACTTTAGTGCCACCTAGTGCACCGAGAAACCATGGAGGAAAGTTCAGCAAAACCTCTGCACTTTCCTGCCTCTTCAGATGTCTGCACAAAATTCAAAGTCGCAGCTCTGTTCTTCGTGTTCAATAGGGTAGTGGTCAGGCTGTTAATCACACTTGATACACTCCATTGTATCTGACTTGGGACAGGTGCAGCAGATCAAAAGGCGGAGGAGGAGGAGGAGGAGGAGAAGGAGAAGGAGGAGGAGGAGGAGCAGCCCCGGTGTCCCCAGCTGAGCGAGTAGCTACTCCAGCCTGGGCACCAGGGCTGCTGCTCTAAGAGCTGACAGGCGTCTGGCAGCAGCTTCCTCTGGGGCCCAGTCCTTGCCAGCATCATGACCTTGTCCATGGTGCTGGTGGACCTCTATGCTTGCGGGACTGCTGAGGGTATTTTACATGCAAGTCAACACATGGGAGCCCATTGCCCAGGGTTGGGCAGGGTTAACTCACATGTCGTGCACCACATTTCGGGGTATGATACTGTGTGGAACAAACATGAGGCAGCCACCTTTCAGACAAGCAGCTGGATCCAAGAGAAAGAGGGTCTTTTAGACTCTACATTGACTCTGTTGCTAAATCCTCTCGCTTCTCCCTCCATAACATTGCTAGGATTCGCCCTTTTTTCTCTTTCTCGTCTGACAAAACTCTTGTTCATGCTCTGGTCATCTCTCGCCTCGATTACTGTAACCTCCTTCTCTCTGGCCTTCCCCGGTCTCCCCTTTCTCCCCTTATCTCCATCCAAAACTCTGCTGCCAGGGTCATCTACCTCGCCCGTCGCTTCGACAATGTGTAGCCCCTCCTCTCTTTGCTTCACTGGCTTCCCCTTCCTGAACGAATCCTGCACAAGCTCCTAGTCTAAACTTATAAAGCTCTTCATAACCTCGGTCACCACTACCTCTCTGTGCTTATCTCCATCCATATTCCAGCCCGTGCACTTCGCTCCTCCTCTGTCCCTTCTCTCACCCTTCCACACCTTCCCTGTTCCCCTAACCACCTTCGTCCCTTGTTCCTTGTTGCCCCCCCATGCCTGAAACTCCCTCCCTGTCCACATCCGCCTTGCACCCTCCCTTCATACCTTCAAATCTTGCCTTAAAACTCACCTCTTTTGCTTTGCTCTGTCTGAGCCTTTATCGTGTTGATCCACTATATCCTATACCTATGGTCTGTTTACCCTTATCCTTGCCACATGGACCTGTCTGCTGTTATTCTCATCGTAACCAAGCCAAGTATGTGCACCTGAGACCTCGCATCTTCATGAATGTTAGACCCCTTGTCTCTCCCTCTATTCCCCTTCCTATGTCTCTCCCCCAGCTCCTGTCTCTCAGATTGTAAGCCCTAGGAGCAGGGACCATGTCTATTTTATTACTTTGCAAAGTGCCAGGTACACTGCTGGCACTATATAAATGTTGTTAATAATAATAATAATAATAATAATAATAATAATAATAAAAATAAAAATAAAAATAAAAATAAAAATAAAAGTGTGCCCAATGTGAGGCCCCATCAGGTGTGATTACACCCAAACTCTGTAACAATTAGGGAGCAGGAATGACCAGTCTGAATCCCAGTGCCAGAAACAGGAGTAATTTTATAATATATATCCAGATGACACTTCCAAATGAGCTATGCCCCATTTTGTAGAATCAAAAGCCCATCTGACCTGGGGGAAATTAATTCCTGATTCCGAATACGGCGACCAGGTAGACCTGAAGTAGAACTAAAAAGGTTCCCCAATTAGATTTGAAAATTTCACATAGTTTTCAGTGTAATATCAGGTATCCGAAATAACAAAATACCAAGAGGCAAAATACTGAAATACTGTTTTCGTCTTGATTTTTCGCTCTGGTGCCAGATTTCTGAGTTCCAGTCCTGGGTTTGGGTAAATTATTCTGGTATTTTTCCAGGTTTTCAGTTATTTCTGGTACACAAACACTGGAAACAGACATTTTAGGTGATTTGAGTATGAACGGTATTTGGGTATCGATTCAGATATGCAAAATGGTACGGGAAAATATGGGTATTACCTGTGGGGACCAAATCAGGCAAGAGGTTTCACCTCTCAGAGTATGTGTGCAGGATCCAGAGATGAACGGGCTTCTGGGATTAGTTTTGTTTTGTTTTGAAGTAGAAGTGAAATGAGCAGAATAACTGCTCACATTACGATAACTGTCAAACCGACTGGTTTTTTCCTCTGCAACTTTGATTCATTTGGTACATTTATTTTGTGTATTTCATCGGTTTCTGGTTTTCTATTCATTTTCTCCAGGAACATTGCAAAGGAGTGGTGGAAAATGTATGGTAAAATCTGGAAAAGGCTGAACGGAACAAACTGAATGGAACAAACTAAAACTACAACAACAAAAACCCAGGTAATGGATCAAAGGTCAAAGATCAGGCAGGCAGTTCTTGCTATTCAGTTTTTTCATTTGGATCCAAATCGTTCAGATTCAAGAGGTTTGCTTGTTTTGATGGGGACTTGTTGCACCTTTAGCTTCAAGCAGCCAGAATAAATTTCAGTCAAGATTTGAATAGCTTGTGTTTGATAAATAGCTCTAGTGCAGCTACTTGCTAGAAGTAGGGAGTGTATGCCAGAAGGTAGGAGTAGTGGGGAATTAATTAATTTTGTATCTTCTATTGGATCAACTGAGACACTGAAGTCGTTTTTAGATGGGATGCGCCACCGTAGGTCCACCCATCCCCCACCCACAGGAGCATCCGCCTGAAGGTGGTGTGGGTGGGCTTGCGCTTCCGTGACCCACACATCGTCCACTCATGCCAATGCATGGAGCATAGGGGGAAAATATGTGATGTTCTGTGCGGGAGCAGGAGTAGGTGGTGCGTGAATAGAGGTGCCTGCTTAAATCCCCCACCCCCCTCACTTGATGTCTGTGGACGCTTCGTGCGGTGCACACAGATCCGCCACCTAGCCACGCTCACTTTTGTGCAAGTTTCAGGCCACACAGGGCCCCTCCTCAGGCAAGTAAGAAGTATGAACTGCAGATTATTATTATTATTATTTGCATTTATATAGCACCAGCGATGTACCCGGCGCTTACAAAGAACAAGATAGACACGGTCCTTGCTTGGTTTGGCTTGGAGTGAAAGAAAAGGTGTGGACCATTTCACATATTTTATTTACTTATTTTATTTATTTAATCCATTTATACCCCGCTCCTCCTGCAAGCAGCTCAGGGCGGCTAACAAATTCCAAATAAAACCACCTTAAAAATATTTAATACAGTCATAAACATCTTACAAATAGAACAAGGAAAAGGACCAAAAAATAATAATAAAGAATAATAAAGAAGGGTAGGAGGATAAAAACCCACTAACCCACCCTCCCCAAAGGGGACCATTTCACATATGTCCTAACCTTGTGCACGTCTTCTGAAATGTACAATGCTGGCCACTTTCCAGAGAGACACAGCAGGTTAGATACACCATTGGTCTGACCCAGTATAGCACTTTTTATGTTCTTTGTGGTTTTAAATTATGATAGCTGTCAGTCTCTCTCTAGTATGTCCTCCTTGACCTCTATGCTGCCTTTGACAATGTCAACCACTCAGTCCGATTGGACTCTCTTCGCTCCCTAGGATTCTGTGGCTCTGTCCTTGATTGGTTCTCCTCCTACCTCTCTGACCATTCCTTTAACGTGTCTCTTCCCAATTCCAAGTCCTCCTCCCTTCCCCTCTTGGTTGGCATTTCCCAAGGCTATATTCTGGGCCCTCTCCTCTTCTCTATCTACACCCTGTCCCTTGGCAAACTCATTGCCTCCCACGGCTTCTAATATCACCTTTAAGCTGACAACACTCAACTCTATCTCTCCACCTCCTCTCTCTCCCCCTCTGTCCAAACTCGCCTCATCAACTTTCTCTCTGATATCTTCGCCTGGATGTCCCGACGTCAGGTCAAGCTCAACATGGCTAAGACTGAGCTCCTTATCTTTCCTCCCTACCCTTCCTCTCCCTCTTCCCTCTCCATCCTTATTGATGGGGTCACCATTCGCCCTGTTCCCCAAGCCCATAGCTTGAGCTTTGTCTTCGATACTCACCTTTCCTTTAAAACTTACATTGACTCTGTTGCCAAGTCCTGTTGCTTCGCCCTTCACAACATTGCTTGGATTTGCCCCTTTCTCTCTGTCTCCTCAGCCAAAACCCTTGTTCACGCCATGGTCATCTCTCGCCGTGACTACTGCAACCTCCTCCTTACTGGCCTCCCTCGCTCTCACCTGTACCCATTTATCTCCATCCAAAACTCCGCTGCTAGGGTCATCCACTCAGCCCGTCGCTTTGACCACGTGCAGCCCCTCCTCTCCTCTCTTCACTGGCTCCCCCTTCCCGAATGCATCCTTCTTAAACTCCTGGTATTCACTTACAAATCCCTTCACAACCTGGCTCCACCTTACCTCTCAGTCCTAATCTCCGTACACACTCCTGCACGCACTCTCCGCTCCTCCTCTTTCCCCTCCCTCATTCTCCCTCGTCTCCCCTGCTCCTCTAACAGCCTCCACCCCTTCTCCCTTGCTGCCCCCCATGCCTGGAACTCCCTCCCTGCCCACATCCGCCTTGCCCCCTCCCTTCGCACCTTCAAATCCCTCCTCAAAACCCACCTCTTCCTTGCTGCCTTTCCCGATGCCTGTTAGAACTTTCACCTCAATTTTTACTGTCTGCCCTCCCCACAGACCCTTACCTAACCGCAACCAAGTCAAGCACGTGCACCTGAGACTTCGCATCCTCTTGATCGTTATTTATCCCTTGTCTCTCCCTATGTCCCTTCTCCTTGGGTATTTTCAGATGTTACGGGGCCCTTTGGCCCCGTACCGAAACCACCGGCTTCGTTCCCCACCGGGGTCACCCCGTAATGCCACAACAGACGTGCCGGGGGGATCCCGGCGGGGAAAGTGGGAGGGGCCAGGGCCGTGCGGCGCAACGTGCGGCCGCACGGCCCCTCCCCTCCACGCACCCCGCCGCCCGCCCTCCAAGGAGACGGGCGGGCGGCGGGGCCATTGCGGGCGCCGCGTTGGCCCGGAAGCACCGTGGCCTGGGATCCCGCTGGGGATCCCGGGCCGTGGCGCGCGGCCAGACGTGACTTTTCGTTGGTCCCGGCTCGGGTTCCGTTTGACCACGCTTCCCGGGACCTTCCCCCGGCTAGCCCGGGAAGCGTGGTTCAAACAGACCCCATGTGGGGATTCACCGTGGCGAACATCTGGTGCCCCGCAAACAGACATTCGAGACACGGTGACCACAGGTGGGTATTCACCGTGGTTCACCGTGATCTCGTAACGTCTGAAGACACCCCTTGTCTCCCCACCCCGTGTCTTTTAGATTGTAAGCCATAGTCAGGAACCGCGTCATTCTTATTGTTCTGTAAAGCGCCCGGTATACAGCTGGTGCTATACAAATGCTAATAATAATAATAATAATAATAATAAATGTGTTTTACTGAAAACAATGGGTGTTTTTACACACACATTTCTCCTGCATGTTTGCTGTTACATCCTGAACTTTCTGTGTGTCTAAATCACTCACCCAGATCTTGAACATCCGGCTCTTTGAACTTCTGCATAGAACTTCTCCCAGAACTTTTGTGTGTAAAAAGTTCTCCTGGTAAACTGCTATATTCTACGCAGCTGTGGTCACTTGGTTTTCATGGCAGCCTGTCACGTCTACAGCTGTGGCTACTTTAGGCTGCCTCAGGGCAGTGTGTGTGTGAAAAATGCATCTGGAACTTACGTGTGGACTTGTAAACCCAGAAGATTGAAAAATTCAGAACTTTAAGGTGTGTGTAAAAATGCCCATTGTAATAGACAGCAAAACTGGTGAGAAAATTCAGCAGGAAGGGGCAGGGGGTGCAAACCAACAAAGAAAGTAGCATTTGCCTTTCATCTCCTCCTTCGATCTTCTCTTAAGAAACTGATACTCTTTAGGCTTGGGCGAGGAACCTTTTCCCTGCCAGTTTGAAAATTAGCACAAGCTCCAAAGGCCACCTAGATGTTGGGGGTGGAGGACAGGTTCTTAAGGTGTGTGTTCAGGAAGAGGAATGACCAGAACATGGATCTTTGCCATGGATCTGTCCCCTATCCTTGTGTGGATACCCTCATCTCTGCTCCCTTCCCCATAGCTCAGTATTTCAGTGTTTGGTGGGTTAGGAACTAACTGAATCCAGGGGGAGATCCACGAGGAGGAAAGGGGTTGAATCCACGCTGCATTTGGTCTCCAGGACTTCCAATCCCTGCTGTAGGTCAACAAAAATCAGTAAAATAGAGCTGAAGAAGAACAACACACACACACACACACACACACACACATGCACAGAGCAGACAGGACACTGGTTCAAATTCTGATTCTGGTCCTGATCATATTAGGGTGACTGTGACCATGAGAAGAATGAGGGTTGAAACAAGGAAGTTCTGTTAATCCATGGAGATAGGAATGTGCATGTCGTTTTCATTATAACTATAATGGTGATGACAATGGTTTTCATTATCATTATTGCAATAACGAAAACGACAATCAATAATAACGACAACAATACCAAAAATGACAATGTCATTATGATTGTTGGTGCTGTTGCAGTTGGGTTTGGGAGGGAAAATGTGGAGAGGGGAGGAGGGAGCAGACATCTTGGAGCCCTAAACAGGGTTGAACTCTTGAACTGTGCCTGTGTTCGGAAGGGGGAGCAGCTCAGCAGTATCTGATGGCCAATTTTTACTGAAATTTCAATTTCACTGATTAAAATGTTGTAATATTCCCAACCATTAAAAAACAACACCAACAAAACACCCTCTTTTTAGTAAAATTGGAATTTCAGTAAATATTCTAAAATGGAACATTTCTAGCTTTCGGCTTATATTTTAGTTGCCCATATCTCAGTGTGATCATTTCTGATACTGAAAACGTTGTCATTTAATGATGGGTGATTTTTTAAAATCAATTATTTTTCAGGAAGAAAATAAATTAATTTCATACAAAATTAAAATATAACTTTTAAAAAATAAATCTATGGGCCACACCGCTCTTTGTAGGGAATTAGCCATCCGCTTTGGAAATGATAAAAATCGGACACACTTTTGTTTTGTTTTTTTCCTTTTAGTGAGACTGCTGCTCAATTTTGCATACACAACCACTCAGGTCCTTTTAACACAGTGCTACTGAGTGGGTGGGTGTGTGCGCGGTGGGTGGGAGGGGCTTTCACATGGTCTCACACGCTTCCCCACTCACCCCCTACTCATCCCAATGGACAGAGCAACCAGGAAAAATGGAGGTTGCTCCATGTGTAGGGATGAGTGGGACGTGAGTGGGGATGCATGTTGGTGGGAGCGTGCATGCACCCCCACCCACGACACCCGCTCTCACCGTGTCCTTTAGACGGGCCTCTCCCACTCATGGACATGCAGATTTCTGTGTGTTCATGAGTGGGAGAGGCCCATGTAAGGGCCTTTGATTCCATTGTGGCGTCTGATGATCATTATCAATTCCAAGATAGGCTAGATGACTTGTACAAACTTTCAGATTTTTCGAGAGTTGTGCTCTTGTTTTCAGGTGAGATTTTACAGCCGATACAAGCAACTCGCGAGCTGTGACTAGGGCAATATGTTTCTCACAGAATACTCATAACTGAATTATGGAGAAAATGAACAGAGAGCTGTTCTTTCCCCTTTCTCATAACACAAGCTCTAAAGGAAGTCAACAAATTCCAAAAGTCACAGATTTGAAAGAAGCAAAGGGAGGTATGCAAATTGCACAATGTGCTATTCTTCATATGTGCTATTTGTACTATTTAATTTATATGTGCTATTTATATGCTATTTATGTGCTGTTTATATGTGGGACTCATTGCTCATTGCAATGTGGAACTCATTGCTTCTGGATTTTTGTGAAGTCCAATTAATATAAACTGGGCTTGAAAAAAGATTAGATACATTTATGGTAGATATGCCCATCAATGGCTTTAGCCAAGATGCTAAGGGGAAGTTACCTTATGCTTTACTAGATGGCCCTATCTGCTCTGTTTCTTGGATTCTTCCTCTGAAGTATTCAATAAGGCTACTTTCAGATACTGGGATAGATGGATCATTGATCTGACCCAGAATGGCAGTTAGGCTCACATGAAATGGCTCTTGTATCTGGGCTAATTCACCCTGGATATAAACATGCTATGGCTACGCTGGGTAATTTAAGACTTTATGTGCTCCCGGGTCACGACAGTGGATTCCCAACCATGGCGAGCCAGCCAACCTGCTCCCGTGGTCCAGGAAAGCCCCATACATACATGATGGGAGCAGGACCACAGCAAGGAAACAGATGGATGGACCACTGCCCAGCCAGTGCAACAGACATTATGCCAATTCTGGATCATGATTGGAACACCCAGAAGACACCGGGGCAGGAAGCAGACATGGCCGACTGAGGGCAAATGAAGCTAAAAGCACCAAAGGGCAATGCCCACACAAGGGAAATGGGAAGGGATGGGGAGGAGGGAGAAGAGCAGCTGTGGCAGCACACGCAACAGCACAGGGAAGTCACGGACAAGGCAGAACACAAAACACAAACACACACCCAGACGCAAACACACCTGAACGGGAAAGGAAGGAAGGGGGGGAGCACACCAGAAAGACCAACACACACAGCCCCACAGCCGGGGGGTGGTGGATCCCAATAGGGATGGGCAAACACATCGCAGTTTGGCCGTTCGGTTCGGTCCAGTTCAGTTTGCCAGTTCGATTTGGTCGTTCGGGCCGATTACCACGTTCGGGTTCAGTCATTCGGTTTGGCCACCACGTTTGGGTTTGGCCGTTCGGTTTTTGTTTCAGCCGAAACCGCATGGTTGCGTGATCGCGTGATCGGGTTGGAAGCTGGAAACAGGAAGTTCAAAAGTGTGCAACGTTGCGTGTGAGAGTGTGTGTGTGTGCTGTGGCTGGCTGGTGTGTGTTTGGGTTGGCTGGTGTGTGTTTGATGGTTGGCTGGTAGGGTGCTTGCTTGTGACTGTGTGGTGGGTGTGTTTTGAAAAATGGAGAGGGAGATTATTTAAAAAAGGGGCTGGTGGCCAAAGAAGGTGGTGGAGGAGGAAGAGCATGCCACCAGTGCTGGACCATCAGGGGTGGTGCTGGAGGTCACCCGCTCAGGCTCATCAGCTGCTGCTGCTGCTGTTGCTGCTGCTTCAAGGTTTGTAAAGTTCATTTGTTTATTGTTCTATAGAACAATATAGCAGGTTGCAGCCTTTCAGAAAAGGTTCCGTGAGCTGGCTCCGCACATTAACAACTCTCAGGATCTGAAACTATATTGTTCTATAGAATACTATCCTGTAGAGCAAGCTCACTGGCATGTGGGTGGGTGGGGTGATGGTGGGCACTGGCAGTCAGACACAAACAGTGGGCATCAGTGGGTGATTGCTGGGAGCGGATGACTGCCACAGAGAGAGACAGGGTGTGTGTGTGGGGCTCTTCCAGCAGTCAGGAATGAGCCAAAGGAAGCAACAACCCAAACATGTGCCAGGCTGCCAGACTGCCAGCCATCCCTACCAAGGGTCCCCTGGAAGAGCAGCATTTCTTTGCATGTACTGTGCCAGCAGCCAAGCTCTACTATTAGTCTAAAAAAGGGGAGGATTTGCAAGTGTCAGTGCCAGCATCCCTCCACCTAGCAGGGGTCTCTCTCTCTACAGCAGCCACTCTCCCTGCCCACGAGTGCCCCCTACAAGGGCAGGGTTTGCATGTGTTAGCCAGGGACCCCAAGGAGGGAGAATAAGAGGCATCATTATAAATGCATGATATTATGTGGTGTTGTTTTGTGTTCTGCTTTTAGAGAGGGTGCTGATGAAGGTGGCCCCACCACTTCTGCCTGGACCAGGGCCAGAAGTTGGCAGAGGTTGGAACTGGCGGTGAGAGACACTGCAAGTCCAGAGGTGGAGGAGGTTGGCTCCTCGGCACCAGAGGAGCCAGAGCAGGGTGCCACTGCTGCTCCCAGGTTTGTAACATTTATTTTTGTTTATTGTTCCCTAGAACTTTGAAGACAAGAAGAATACTATCCTTTAGAGCGAGCACACTGGCAT
>QEPC01007830.1:814570-844879 GCA_003113815.1 Sphenodon punctatus | reverse complement strand
TCCCCTTCCTAAGTCTCTCCCCCAGCTCCTGTCTCTCAGATTGTAAGCCCTAGGGGCAGGGACCATGTCTATTTTATTACTTTGTAAAGTGCCAGGTACACTGCTTGCACTATATAAATGTTTGTTAATAATAATAATAATAATAACCAGAAGAGACGCCGTCAAAGGCCTTCCCCTTCTCCCTCTTCCATCTCCACAGAGGACTCTGAGGAGGAGTCCCCTGGACTAAGGGCCTTTATGGCCCAATTTGAGAGGCCCAACAGGGCCTTTATGGAGAGTGTATAGGTGATGGAGGGCCAGCTGGCATACCGATACAAGCAGCTGGAGGTATGGGAACACCAGGTAAAGGCGTATTCCCATTACCTCCAGACAAAAATCGACAGTGTCGAGCTCCATCGCAAATCGGTGGTGAAGTGGCAGGAGGCCATGTCAGGGGCCATAGATTTTGCCAATGAAAGGGGCTACAAAATGCAAGATGATGTGGCCGCCCCTACGGCCGATGAACCTGTTCTGTCTTTCCCCCATATTCCGGGGGACAGACCCACATAGATCTTTGTTAAGTTTCTTTTGTTTTTTATATATATAAATGTTCTGGTCTCCTTTTATAAAGCTGTTTGTTGTTGTTTTTTTCACTATGCTTTTATTAAAGTTATATTTCTTGTTGTTATGAGCTTTGTTTGAACAGCCCAATCTTTTATCTCTCTGTGCTGAAGTTCTGGCTGGCAGGTGGCCGATCCCTACCTGCAGCACCTGGCTCACACCACATGTAGAGTAGTTAAGGAACTCAAAGATGTGCCAGGCAGCAGCAAGGCCTCTCAACTTGAAGACAGCCCCCCAGGACGGGCAGGGCTTGTGTCTGTGTGGGTGTGCCAGAGAGAAAGAGAGACAGGCTCCTTGGCAGTAGTCATGGGCAGGCAGCTTGAGCTGGATACAACTCTCTCCCTCCACCCCCATCTCTTCATCTTTCTAGTGGGGAGCCTCTCTCTCTCTGGACATATAGTACAGGTGACAGCATGGTTGAGGTCGTGTCTTTCTCTCCTTCTAGCACTGGGGAGGCTTTCTCTCTGTCTCTTATTTATCTCTCTCTATCTTGCTGTTGCCATAAACAGCAGGTTGCTAACTCATCAAGAAAAGGTGGAATGACAGCGCCCCGTGAGTGGAATGACAGGGCACAAGAACCCTGAGGGTGGGTCCTGTCCTTGGGATAGAGTGGCAGACAGCTTCCAGATATTGGCCACAGCCCTCCCTGCCAGTAACGTAGGCCCCAGAACCCTGATGGTGGGTCCTGGGGCTGGAGTGGCTGTTTCTTTATAACATAACTAAATGGAATATTCTAATAATTAACTACAAAGGCCTTGTCCTACAAACACACTGTATCTCTATTTATCTCTATAACTAAGCTATGACTACTATGTATATCTATCTAGTAAGTATCTATCTAATAACTATCTATCTATATACAATATTACACAGGGGGAAACACAAAACACACAGAGGGGTACAAAATTGAAATGAAAATTAATCTAATAATAATCCTACTCTAAATAAATCCAAATCTTAAAAGACGGGAAGGAAATCAGGTATGGAAAAGAGGGAGAGGGAAAGGATTCAATGGAGTGCGGAGGGAGGGAGGAAGATTGAACACAGGGAACACAGGGAGGAGTAAAAACAAAAAATAAAATCTACATCTATCTAATATAATCTAAATAAATGATAATATGGAGGTAAATGGATTGGATGGGTGAAATAGGAGGAGGATGGCAATGGATTAGAAATAGGAAGGAACAAAAGCTGCTGGGAGAGAGGGAGCCTTCTGAAATGCCTGCTGTTCAGGAACAGTGACTAGCTCAAAAGGTGTTGGGAAGGGGGGAGGCAATCAGTTTTGTTTCTTGCTGTCCCCGCCTCAACGCAAGCCCCATTGGCTCTGTGCAGCCGCCCGTGGCCAATCGCAGACTGCGAAGCCAGTGGTCTGAGGCAAAAAGGGATGGTGATTGGGCAGACTGACTGCTACTCCAAGCCTCTCCACCACCGGTGCCTGTAAGTCTGCTCCTCAGCTGACTCCCCCTCCCTGTCACGTTTTGCCTTCCAGTGACACATTTTTGCCATCCAAACTCACCCGAACGCGATCCGAACTGACCGAACTGTTTGGTCATTTTGATGTTCGGAATTGAGTTTGGTTTGGTCAGTTCATGTTTGGATTCAGATTCGGGTTTGGTTGTCCGAAGAGGCCAAGTTTGGGCTGAACACTGAAGTTCTGAACCACGTTCGTCCATCCCTAGAGCCCAGGGCCAAGGAAGTGGAGGGGACCAGGCGGAGCCCCACCTGAACATCAGCACAGGACCACACAGCAGTCAGCATGGGCTCTGGCAAGGCATAGTCAGCAGCAGGGGGCCATGGCAGCAGGTGCCCAAGCTCCAACAGACGGTGATAAGCCACAGCATGCGAGTGCTGGTAGTCACGTGCCCCATGGATGCAGCCAAAGAAGGACACAGCCAGTGCAGGGCTCCCCTTCTCCAGACAGGTTGCGAACCCAGCCTGGCCACACACTGAGAGGGCAGACACAGTCTGTGTCTGGGACCATGCTACATGCATGCACCACACCTCAGGAACTCGACCATCGGGAAAGGGAAAGAGGCCAAGCATCTCCGCATAGAGCCAGCCTCATAGCCAAAGTAGAGAAGCCCGGAGTTCAGACTTGCATAGGCATCAGAGAGGGTTTCCAGGTAGAACAGGAGCAGTTGCACGGCTGGGGAATGCCACAGGTCACATAGGGCCATGGTCTCGTGGAAGGTCCAGCTATGGGGGGTGCCAGGTGATCCAGGGTACGGTAGCCCCGGGGTAACACAGCCGGCCATGGTCCAGTAGGCAGAGGGTCTGAACAACAAGGAGTGAGGGGCCCCACATTCCCATGTGGGCTGGGGAAAGAAGCAGGGGAGCTCCAAGAACACGCGATTAGCCTGCAAGCCACTAGGTGGGATGGCTAGCGAGCGATGCATGGGGAGCAGACCCTGCACAGCTGCAGGAACCGAGTTCACAGACAGTATGGCTTACACTGATAGTAGGGAGGTGATGACAACAGGCAGCCAGCTGCGGACCATACGGGCGGGTGCGTGCAGGGCCGGGGCACAAGCCCCCATGCCGGGAGCACCGCAGGTGCACCCAGTGTAGGCGCTGTTCACCTCCCGGCCCAGAGACTCGAGGACCATGGTCGGGAGGGCCTTCGGTGCCCTCAAGCAGCGCTGGAGGTGCCTTGCTGGGGGGCTGGACTTCACTGTGGAGACCTCAGCCCTTGTGATTGGTGTCTGCTGTGTCCTGCACATCAGCTGTGCTACGGATGGGGCTGCCTTGGCATTCCCTGTGCCCCAGCGCTCACCAGGACTCGTGCTGCTCTATGTGATTGTGGAGAACCCAAGGGTGTACCTCTGTGCAAAGCAGATCCGTTCTGCCCCGGCACGGCATCTCACCAGTGTTACCAGGGACTAAGTGTGCCAGGCTGCCCTTCGGCAGGCCCCACCTGTCATCGAGCCTCACCCGAGGCGATCCCCGGCCCCTTCCCAATACAGCAAGGCATGCTGTAAATCATTTTGTTGTGTACACCCATGCATGTGTCTTGCATCATGTGGTGCCCCCTGTTCCCTCACCACCCTCCCCCCCCACTTCTTCTCCTCCGCCACCGCCTCCGGCTCCACCAGAAACCCCTCCTACTGCTCCTCCTCCTATTCCTCCTCCCTTCCTTGCTCACCATCCGCTCTTCTCTCCCTTCCACCTTGCTCCATCCCGCCCCATTCCCCTGCTGCTGTGTGCCCTATAAATTTCCCTTCCTGGTCTGTATGTTGCTCATTGCTTGGCAGTGATGCTGCGTGCTTTCACTGCAGCTGTGGATCATTTTGTTTGCTACTGCCTGGTAATTGCCATTCAGTCGTTACTTTTTGTGATTTCTCGGTGGGAATCTCTTAGACCACAATCCGAGGCTGGTCCCGTCCCGACCTCCAGAACCGTGGTTGGGTTTGACCCCTATGGGTGATTGTCTGTGGTGAACATCTGGATGCCACTGATCAGACGTTCTGAGCTCTTTGGCCCCGCCATGGGATAGAATGTGGTTCACTGTGGTTGACTGTGATCTCGTAACATCTGAAATTACCCTATAACTTAGGGGTGGGGGATGAGTACTCTGCAAGAGAGGGGCAGCCAAGGACCAAAGGCAGAAGTTACCAAAATGGGGAAGGTTGAGCACACTGGTCCCATCAGGCCAGGGAGTCAGAGCTAGAGCTGAAAGAAGTACCCCGAAAAAAGTGGGTAAACCCATTGAATTTGTGGCACCCGATTTAACTTGAAAATTCCAAGCTGTTTTGTTCCCAAAATGGTATCCAATCAGGTACCAGAAATACAAAAATACAGACCACCAAAATACAGAAATATCTTTTTTCATGCCAACTTTGTGACTTCGGAAACCAAATTCTGGATTTCTTTTCAGGCATTTTGATAGGCTTGGGGGTAATTTGGGGTACTCAAAAACTGGAAACTGACATTTTTGTTTTGGGGTGCTTGAACTCCCAGTATTCAGGTACTTACTCAGATACCCAAAATAGTACCTGAAAACTGGATAACAATTCGGGTACCTATTTCAGCACTAGTCAGAAGGACACACCGTGGCAGGGAAGACAGAGACCAACAGGACCACCAAGCATTCTGGCAGTGGGTATGTGTTACACCAACCACCTGCAAAGCACTCCTGTTTGTTTGCCTCCTTATGTCCCAGCATTCCCTGCCTCCGTGCTCAGCTAGGCCCTGCCACCCTATTGTTCAACAACAGTACCAGCATGATCTGCTTCTCCTTTCTTTGTTTTTTAATTCTTCTTTAAAAAAAATTATTCTGAACCTGTCCCAGATTCGGATTACACTCACCTGCCTGCTCCATGTCCCTAGAGACTGGTGATTTCCTGCACCCTCCCCTAATCTGGCCCACAGATTGTTCCATAGGTCCAAACCAAAGGTGGCAGACGAGAGACAGTCTGAGACCTGTGGGTTCCCCACTCTTGATTTAACTGAAGATACAATGGGTCGTGTGATCATACTGCACCCAATGGCTAAATTACTTGATAGTGAACCATATTGGAAGGGTCATCTAGTCTAACCCCGCAAAGGAAATGTAAATAAAAAAGTGTGATCCCAGGAACAATGAATGACACCGGATTGGAAGCAGTAAGCAAGGGGCATGAGGTTATGGAGGCACTGTCTGGTCAATCTTTCTGGGATGAGTTTCAGGAAGTGACGCCGGCTGATGTGGTGAATGTCCTGGGGTCTGTTAGATCCACTAGTTCTGAACTAGATCCATGCCCGTCCTGGTTGGTGAAAGCCTCCAGGGAGACCTTGGGGACGGTGCTGGCGAGGGTAGTGAACGCGTCCCTTCAGCAAGGGAGATTGTCATCCAGTCTCAAGGAGGCGGTGGTGCGCCCCCTGCTGAAGAAGCCATCTTTGGATGTGGATGCTCTCGCCACCTACCAACCCATCTCTAATCTCTCCTTTTTAGGGAAGGTTATTGAATGGGCAGTGGCCCTGCAGCTCCAGGCACATTTGGACAGCGTTGGTTTCCTGGACCCTTTTCAATCTGGGTTCCGCCCCGGCTATGGTAAGGATACGTTGGTGGCTTTGGTGGATGATCTCTGCGAGGAGATGGACTCAGGATTTCAACATTCTTGATCCTGATAGATCTCTCAGCCACATTTGACACCGTGAACCATGGGCTGCTGCTGAGATGGCTGCGAGACCTGGGGGGTCTGGACAGGACTGTCCTAGGGTGTTTCTGCTCATTCCTCTCGGGGAGAAGCCAGCGGGTGGTGCTGGGGGCTGAAACATCAAGATCCCAGGCCTTGACCTGTGGTGTTCTGCAGGATTCGATCTTGTCTCTGCTATTATTTAATGTATATATGCAGCCCCTGGGGGAGATCGTGAGAGGGTTCAGGGTGCGATGTCACCAACATGCTAACGATACTCAGCTGTACCTCTCATTTTCAACTGACCCAGGTCCTGCTGTCTCATTACTTTCCCAATGTTTAGAGGCTGTGGTGGATTGGATGCGGCAGAACAGACCGAAGTTCAATCCTGATAAGACAGAGGTGATGGTGGTGAGTAGAGTAAGGGAGATACTGGCTCCCCTGGTGGGGGGGGGGGTCCGCCCTCCTGTAACCCAGCAGGTTCGGAGTCTGGGAGTGGTGTTGGACTCGGGGCTCCAGCTGGATCGGCAGGTAGAGATGGTGACTAAGGTCACCTTACGCCAGCTCTATCTGGTACGGAGGCTGTGTCCATACATTTCCAGGCCTGACTTGGCCACCCTCATTCATGCCTTCATCACCTCAAGGCTAGACTACTGCAATGCGCTGTATGTGCGGCTTCTCTTGTTTCTGGTTTGGAGGCTGCAGCTGGTGCAAAATGCGGCGGCCCGTCTCCTTATGGGGACGGGAAGGCAGGAGCACATAACACCTGCGCTCCGTACTCTGCACTGGCTGCCTATAGCGTACCGAGCCCGATTCAAGGTGCTAGTGTTGATCTATAAAGCCCTCCACGGTCTGGGCCCCTCATACCTTGGGGACAGCCTCGCCCTCCACGCATCAGAGCGATCCCTGCGGTCCACCCGGGGCACCTTTTTGGAGGTCCCCCATGTAAAGCAGGGGGCCACAATGGAGAGGGCCTTCTCGGTGGCCGGGCCGAGGCTCTGTAATTCCCTCCCAGAGCAAGCCTGTCTGGCCCCAGGTCTGTTGGCGTTTTGGCGAGCCTGTAAGACCTGTCTGTTCGCCCAGGCCTTCGGAGGGGAGGGTGGGAGGGTGGGGTAGGGGGGGATTGTATTTTTAAAACATTGTTTTAATTAATTTCATTGTGTGTTTTTATGCTGTAAGCCGCCCTGAGATGCTGTAGGCATGAGGGGGTGGCTAACGAATATTTATAAATAAATAAAAATAAATAAATACATTACCACTCACTCGCTGTTTGAGTGACCGCTCTCATTTGGAGCTATTTTTGAAATCATCATCATCATCATCATCATCATCAATTACCTTGTATGTATTATTATGTATATGTATTATATACATATAATATGTATATTATTATTAATATAATTATATTTATATGTATATTATTATATTATATGATTATGATATTTAATATGATTATTATATTATATTAATATGATTATGATATTTAATATTATTATTAAAATACTCTATTTTTATATCTCCTTCTTGCAAAATAGCAGGGATGGCAAGTTTCAGTTTTTTCAGATTCAGTTTTCCAAGAATTTTGGATTTTGATTCGGTTTCAGGGGGTTTTTTTTGCACTGAAAAAAAAAAATCAATGCAAAAAAACTGAATCGCTCAAAACTGATTTGAGAACTGAAATTTCAGGAGAACTAAATTGGTTGTTTTGGGGTCAAACCCGCTTAGGTTCTAACCGAATCCAAAATTCTAATTCCCACAAAACAGCATTTATTTGGAGTGCTTCACAGCATAAAAATCCAATAAAACAATATAAAATCTATTTAAAATATGGATTAAACCTGGGGGAACACAATTTTAAAGAGGAAAGAGGGGAAAAAGCACATGAAACGGAATCAGTAGAATTCTGGAGAATAATTAAGTCTTGACGTGCTTTTTAAAGATGAGGGAGGAACTGAGGCCACTTTCAGACATCGGCCTCCTGCTGCGCATATTCTGACTGTGGGGTGGAAATGCATAACCATAATATGCATGGGGATGGGTAGCTCCTCCTCTTGACCGACAGCGGGCAGAAGATAATAAAACTATCTGCACATGCCTACTGAGCTACCCCTGCTCTTATCACCAGGAAGTCCCAAGCAGAGGACCGGCTCTTGTAGACTTAGAAAAGGACCAGACCTAACCCTGAAGTTGAAAGAACTCTGAAACCAGGGAAGAGATAAGGCTCAACAGAACCAACCATTTATAAGGGACTTTGGGTAAGATGGAGAACTTCAAATATAAGAAAAGGGAAAAAACACTCTCCCAAACTAGGCAAAGTTGTTGTTTGATTGGGTGGGGCCGGAGGACTGTCTGCAGGAGAAGAAAAGAATTCACTGAGGAAGGTGACCAATTCTCTTTTCTCCCCCTGATACAGACAGTCCTCTGGATGGGACATACCCGAGCAGTAGGAACCCTAAGGGTGGGAACAAACAGCGCCAGAAGGATCTAGCACCGCCTGTAGAACCCTTCTACCAAAGGCTGCATCCGCCGATTGGTAGGTGTTGATCTTACAATGCTTGACAAAGGTATGGACAGAGGCCCAGGTCGCGGCCCTACAAATCTCGTCATACGAGGCTCTTGCCTTAAAGGCATACGAAGTGGCTGCCCCCTGCATGGAGAGGGCCAGTTTTGCAAGGGAGGAATCTTCCCCTTGGCCTTATAAGCCTCGATTATCGCCTGTTTAAACCACTTCGATATCAAGGACTTAGAAGCCTTGGTACCCCTTAGGCTTGCCTGCAAATTAACAAAAAGGGCTGTGGACTTCCTAAAGCCTTGTGTCCATGAGAGATACATTTTTAATGCCCGACGGGTGTCCAGGGTGTGCCACAGCTTCTCCTTAGGGTGCACTGGTTTCGGGCAGAAAGAAGGAAGCACCAGTTCCTGGGATCTGTGGAAGAGAGAATTACACTTTGGGATAAAGCCCTGATCTAACCTGAGGGTGACTGATTGATTATGGAAAATACAGAATTTTTCCTCCATCGGCAGAGTGTCCAACTCGGACATTCTCCTAGCTGGTGTCACCGCAACCAAGAATGCCACCTTAATGGATAGCATATACAGAGATACCTGACAAAGGGGTTCAAAGGGGGATTTTGTCGGAGCATCGAGGAGGACCAGATTCAAATCCTAGGATGGGCACCTATGGACCACCGGAGGAGAGAGGTGTCTTGCCGCCCATAGAAATTGACGGACATGTTTGTGTACCAATAATTTCTTGTTGGAAACACCATTCAGCACTGATTTTAGAGCTGCTACTTGTCAAGCTAGGGTGTTATGCTTGAGACCCTTGTCCAAGCCTGCCTGAAGGAACTCTAAAATTTGGGTAATTGAGGATTTACAGGGGTCCTGACCCCTAGCAACTACCCACAGCAAAAAAAACCTTCCACATTGCCCTGTAGGAGCGCCTGGTGGCCAGTCTCCTCGAGGCCTCACTCTCCAATACTTCTCGCCTTCTTCTCAATTCACACGTGCTTGTTTATACAGTAGCTCATGCGATGTTGCCGGCAGACATGTGCATGGATGTAGAGCTCGATTTCCTGCTCTGCATGTCTGCATTCCCCCATGTTCATGTCTACCGGTAAAGCTGCGGGGGGGGGGGGGAATGTCTGAAAGTGGTCTAAGACAAACATCTAGAGGGAAGCAAGTTTCACACTAAGGGACCCGCCACAGCAAAGGTCTGATCGCCTGTCAACTTAAGACATGGTGCCAGGATCCCCAAACAGTAGGGTTGATGTCTGAGCACAGGAGGTAACCATCTGGGTGAGGCTCCAGGAAGAGGTCTCGAATATAGCTAGGCCTAAACCCCTCGGCCTGTAGAAATGGCCACACAAACATCTTCTGTACATCTGGGGTGAGGGCTGTTTTGTCTGAACATGCTATTCCTTTTAGCTGCAGATCTCTTTAAGAGAAAATACAGCTTTCAGTTCTTTGAGCTGAATTCTAATGTGAACTGGCATCATATCTGAATGATTAAAAAAAAAGAAAAGATGAAGAATCTAATACAGATGGTATTCTCGCCGGGAAGGGAACTAGCTAACATGTGTTCTCCACCAGCTTTCTTTTGTTCACTGCTGTGAATTATCATTTGACTCAAGGCAAGGGGAAGGTGGGGCTTGTATTTCTAGCTGTGTCCTTAACATCATGCACAGCTCTGCAGTAGAATTCAGTTGGCAAAGGTTTTCATACTGAAGGACCGAGTTCATAGTAGAGGAAATGTGATGTTAAAAATTGTTATTTGCAGAGCTCTAATCCATTGTAAGCAACAGCACACCTCTTTCCCTTAAACTATGTATGTCAGCTGCAGTTATTAGAGTAGTGTGGGCATATAACTATTACAATGGGCCAGGCCAATGACCCAATTAGCCCAGATCCTGTTTCTACCAGAAGCTAGCTACAGTTGTTTCAAAGAAAGGCACAAACTAGTGATATATTAAATGATCCATTCCTTCTTGATCACTCCCAACAATCAGACGTTTCATCCTCTGACCAACTTGTCAAATGACCACTCTGGGATTTATCCTCTAAGAATTTACCCAATCCTGTTTTGTACCCAGTGACTAGAACTGAAATGAGTATCCGCAAAAAAAAAAGTGTACTCACTGAATTTCTGGTACCCAAATGAGCTTGAAAATGTTGAGTACCAATCAGTACCTGATTTCGATCTGATCTGAGTACACGATGTCCCAGAATGTCAACTTCTGGTCCTAATTTTTTTACTTCTGGTCTTGATATTTTGGTTTCCCATCCCAATTTACTGATTAGTAACAGGAAAATTGCCAGAAATTATCGATTTTTCAGGTATCCAGGAACCTGTTTGGTAGTCTGGGAGTCCATCGAATATCCGACATGGTACTCAAAAAGGCAGGTATTACCCATGAGTATATCTCAGTACAATGAGTTTGACAGGTTCATTGTGTGTTGTGTGAAAAAGTACCTGCTACTCTTTAATTTCATTGGGTTTTCCAATCATCATGGGTATTTTTGAGAAGGGGTAGATATAACAGCACTCCATTAACTTCCTTGGCACCACTTAGAATACTACTACTACTACTACTACTACTACTAATAATAATAATAATAATAATAATAATAATAATAATAAACATAGTGCCAGCAATTTAAATGGCACTTAACAATTGTTAATTATTTATTTTATTTATTTATTTAATAAATTTATATCCCGCCCCTTCTGCAATGCAGCTTGGGGCGGCTCACAACAATAAAAATACAATAAAAACAATTTAAAATACTCAATACAATAATAATGAACATATAAAGTATTAAAACAGGGCTAGCTGTATTAAATAATATAAATAATAAGTAAGGTGGGGGAGATAAAACCACTCACCCTACCCTCCTAATTAGAGCCAGGTCCACACCCTGAGGGTTGTATAATCTAGGAGGAGCAAGAAAGAGGGGAACATAGGGAGAGACAGAGATACCTTCACAATATTGAGAAGTCACAAGAACTGTAACTGTGCTTAGCATTAACAGGGGTGTGCAGCAGGCACATCATTTGTTTTTTATTTTGTTTTCATTTACAAAAAAAAATTCGTTTGGGGGGGTGTAAACAAAAACGTTCATTTTTTCATTTTTTCAAATTAAAATTATTAATAATTTAAAAATAAAATATCACGGCCCATGTGCAAAATGGCTGCTGGATCATTCTGGACATGTGCAGCCCGTTTCCTGGATGCTGCTGCCAGCACCATTAAAAAAGATGGCCATTTTGCGCATACACAGTTTTTTATATTTATATTTTATTTTTATAACAAAACAGACACACACACACCGCCTTTCTTTCCATATATAGATAGATAGATAGATAGATAGATAGATAGATAGTTGCAGGAGTTAGCTTAGTGATAGAGATAGCGTTAGTGATTTAGTTTTAGTGTTTGTAGGAGTAGGTCTGTGTACTTATTTGATAATCCATTTAGTTCATAGCATTTAGAATAGTTAATAGCAGTTAGATTTAGTGTAGATAGATAGATATAATATTAGATTAAAAAAAGTAATAAAAAACCCTCATATAAAAACAAAAAAACAAATAAAAAACAAAACAAAAACCCATATAAAACCCAATAAAAAACCAAAAAACCATATGAAAAACAAAAAAACACCCCTAACAACATTTCCCGAATGGCTGAACAGCCGAACCGAACAGCCGAACAGCCTAACCGAACGGCCAAACAGAACGGCCAAACAGATCGGACGAACCAAACGCAGCTGAACCGAACGGCCGAACCGAACGGCCGAACTGAACGCAGCCGAACCGAACGGCCGAACCCAAACCGCGATCTGTTAGCCCATCCCTAACGACCACAGGTGAGATCTCTTGCTGTTTTTCTCCAGCATGATCTGGATGCACCTCTCCACCTTCACCCACATCTCTCATTCCAGCAGGGAGCCTATCTCTCTCTCTCTCTTTGGCCATATGGGGCAGGTGACAGACAGCAGCATGGGTGGGATCGTGTCTGTCTCTTCTTCAATCAGTGGTTGGACTTTCTCTCTCACTCGCTCTTATTTCTCTCTCTGTCTCTCTCTGTCTCTCGGCAGCAACCTGGGTGGGCAGAAAGGCACCTTGGCATGAGGCAGTAAGGCAGGCTGAGGCAGCCTGGCTTTGAGCTTTGCGGCAACCTGGGGTACAGAACCCTTGTCACTTATAGCATATAGGCCAAGGCCTGGGGGTGGGGTGGGAATCTCCGTGGGCAGAATGACAGCATATGCGAGGAGTTCTAGACAATGAGGGGAGACATTGAAGCTAGTAAAACTCCCCATCCACACCTAGTAGTCACCAAAGTAAATAAAACCCACATACTACGTAAATGTGACAGACACACAAACATATGGGTATAATGTCACGTTGCCAATCCCCCTAACCCCCAATTTTCACCCATTTGTTTTAGCCACCCAAACACAACCAAACGCGATCCGAACTGACTGAATTGTTTGGCCGTTTCGCTGTTCGGCGTTCAGTTCTGTTCGGTATGTTCGCCATTTCGCCGTTCGGTGTTTGGTTCTGTTCAGTATGTTCGTGTTCGTGTTCGTGTTCACGTTTGGTAGACCGAACAGGCTGAGTTCGGACAAAACACCGAACTTCCGAACCGCGTTCACCCATCCCTAGCAGAGGGTCTGAACAGTAAGGAAAGAGGGGTACCATGATCCCATGTGAGCTGGGGAGGGAAGTAGGGGAGCTCCAAGGACATGCGATAAGGCTGCAGGCCACAACAAGGCATGGGTAGCAAGTGATGCATGGGGAGCAGACCCAGCACAGCTGCAGGAATTGAGCACACAGAATGTCCAGCAAGCACAGCTGGCAGGTAGGCGATGACAACAGGCAACAAGCTGCGGACCGCACTGACGGGAGCGCAGCCGTGCAGGTGCACCCAGGGGAGGGGTGCTGTATGTAGGGACACACCGGCTGGCAGGTGAGCGCAATTGGCATGAGGAGCCCAGGGAAGGCCCCACCGGCACAGCTGAGCAGTCCCCGGCCATTTGGCAGTGGCGCGGCCAGACGGGGGCGGCCGATAAGGGCGTGCTGGGGCCTGCCCCACAGGTGCATGGGCAGGACATGGAGCTGGGGCGGGCCCGGGACACAGAAAGGAGTGTCGGGTTCCAGACCACACCACGGGCACCCTACACCATGGACACGGGCCAGAGGGTCGCATGTTCCTGGACCGAACCGTAGAGTGGCACTGGCAGCACACAAGCCTCCAGTGGTTTGCCACCGAGCTACGCCACCTGGTTGGCCACATTAGGGGGTGGCTTGCCAGGACCGCTGTGGCCACCCGGTGCACCCAACACGGGTGCAGGCGCTCCCAGGCCAGGCTCAGGGCCCTGCGGGACGTCTGGGGTGTACCAAAGGGCCACATGCTTTGCCCGCAACCGCTCCGCTGTTCTCTGAGAGGCAGACTTCTTGCTCCTCGGACCTAACTCCTGCTGATACCCTCCATCCAGTACAATCTGTTACCTAAGGTCTGTGTATTCATATAATCACCACATGGACCAACCAGCCATCATTCTTGATGTAACTAAGCCAAGCGCGTGCACCTGGGACCTCGCATCCTCGTGTATGTTACACTCCTTGTCTCTCCCTTTGTTCCCCTTCTTTGTCTCCCCCCCTCCCGTCTCTCAGATTGTAAGCCCTAGGGCAGGGACCATGTCTATTCAATTACTTTGTAAAGTGTCAGGTACATTGCTGGAGCTATATAAATGCTTAATAATAATAATAATAATAATAATAATAATGGTAACAAAAGTTGTTATTGATTTTGATATTACCTAGCAGCCTGGCAGGTGTTTTTTGGAGGGAAATGTGGCGAGGAGAGGAGGGAGCAGACATCTTGGTGCCAGAAACAGTATTGGACTCTTAAACTGTGCCTGTGATGGGAGGGGAAGGACCTGATGGATGTACTTGCTGGCCAATGAGCAGCACAAGCAGGTCCCAGGCAGTTGAATGGCACCCTGTGATTGCTCAATGCCTCCTGATGCCCAGACCCAATCAGGGGAGCTCTGGTGGAGGGCACTGCCACTTGACTCTGGTTCTGCATTAGCTATTGCTCTGTTAGGGTGCATTTGCAAAATCTGCTGGTGCAGGCACTAAAAATCCTCCCATATATATTCTTACCACCTTACAGTTCCAATCCTTATTCCTTACCCTTACATTTTACCTTTTTCTTTCCCCTGCCTGTCTTCCCCTGTATGCATATAGCGACAGTTATAGAATAGAGATAGAGATAGATTAGAGATAGTGGATATACCTCTGAGTTTTCCTTTTCCCTTCCCCTGCCTGTATTTCCCTGTTCATATATTATATAGATACAGACATTCATTGTATATATAGAGATTAGATATTTAGATACTAGGCTGTTTTAGTATATATTTTAAGATTATAGGATAGGAATATTTTGTATTATATATAGGGTTAGTCTTAATTTAGATTGTGTGTGTGTGTGTGTGTGTGTGTGTGTGTGTGTGTGTGTGCGTGCGTTTATATATAAACACACAGAATCTAAGCTAAACCTAACCATTATAAATAAAACTAGATATTGTGTGCATACCAATACAAGTAATGATACCAAAAACAAAATCTTCCTTTGAAATCAGTACCCATACCGCCAACAATAACAAAATATGACATTTTATTATTAACAAAAATGAAAATGACATATTTTAATAACCAAAACGATAATGAAAAACATGGGGCCCAGGTGCACACCCCTACCTACCGTACAAGGAAAAGCTCAGTAGGCTAAAGGTTTTCAGCTTATAGAAGAAATATGTGAGGGAGATACTATAGGAATTTTCAGAAATGTTATTTACCCTTTCTCAAGGCAGGATTAGGACACCCTATGAAATTAAGTCGAAGCAGGTTAAAAACAAATAAAAGGGAGTTCTTTTTAACCCCCCCTTTTCTGGTCACAGCAGAAAAGAGTGGGTCGAGGCAGCTCTCCTAACCTTTGCCCCCTGAAAATAATTTTTCTGGTGCCATTTTGGGCATCCAAATTGGTACCCGGATACCATTTGAGTACTTGAAATACCAAAAAAACAACATCGCTATATAGACCAACCTAAATCCCGATAACTAGTATACAAAAATTCCAATTTCCCCCCCAAAATCCAGGATGAAATCTGTGATGACATCTCAGACAAAATCGGGACAAAAGCGGGATTTTGGTATACTGGTTGTCAGTATTTCAGCATTTCAAGAAACCTATTGAAAACTTGTTCAGGTACCCAAAAGAACCTGAAATATTTTGTTCAGTTTGGGTACCAGAAATTCAAGGGTTGCCCATTTCTGAGGATACTTGTTTCTGTTCTACTCCTGCCCTCTACCAGACCAAGAGATCAGACCTCAACAAATGATGGTCCTTTGTTCTTAGCTGTAAGTTTATGTTTATCACAGGTGCACACATTGAATTCTTCTTTCATCACCAATCAGTCCCAACTCCATTCATTTTAAAGGTTCCTCCTTTTTCATAATTTGAAATGAATCAGTCATTCTTATACCCAGTCTCAGATCCAGGAAATGGTCTTGGGATCCCCCTCATAAGAAGATAAGAAATACCATGCTGTGTCAGACCAATGGTCCATTGAGCCCAGCATCCTATCCCCAACATTCTTTGTCGCTTGAGAGGGAGACCCAACAAGTCAGTCAGTCAAAGAATTTTATTTGATAGCCATCGGCTGTTAAAAATTAGAACAACAGACAAACAAAAACAAATACTGACACCATACTACAATATAACAATTATAGTAATAAAATCAGAGTATAACTACTACATGAGCAGTGCATCAGCAAAGGGAAGTGCCTCCCTAATGCTAGCAACAAGGAGGGCAAACATTGCAACTTTGAAAATCATCTTGGGACTTTTGCTCCCAAATAATAATTGAAGTTTATTTGTAATTGTTAGGAAAGGCCAGGTTGGATTAGAAGAAAACAATAAGGCAGGCCAAGAGAGATTTTGAAGGGAGGCTTACTAAAGAGGCAAAAACAAGCAACAAAAACTTTTTCAAATACATCAGAAGCAAGAAGCCTGCTAGGGAGTCAGTTGCCCATTAGATGACAAGGGAGTAAAAGGGGCGCTCAGGGAGGGTAAGGAGTCAAGGACATTGCAGAGAAGCTGAATGAGTTCTTTGCACCGATCTTCACTGCAGAGGATTTTGGGAAGGTACCCATGCTGGATCCTTGCTTTGTGAGTGAGGAATTGGAAGAGCTGTTACAAATCAATGTGACGTTGGAGGATGTTCTAGGGTAAATTGACAAACTGAATACTAACAAGTCACCAGGGCCAGATGGCATTCACCCCAGAGTTCTGAAGGAACTCAAATATGAAATTGCAGACCTACTGTTAGTAATTTGTAACCTGTCACTAAAAGCTGCCACTGTACCCGAGGACTGGAGGGTGGCAAATGTATCCCCAACATTTAAAAAGAGATCCAGAGGCGATCCTGGAAACTACAGAGCAGTAAGCAAAGCTTGCCATCTATGCCAGGCAAAATGGTGGAAACCATAATTAAGGACAGAATTACAGGGCATGTTGAAAAACATGACTTAATGGGGAAGAGTCAACATGGATTTAGTAAAGGTAAATCATGCCTCACTAACCTGTTGGAATTCTTTGAGGGTGTAAATAAGCATGTGGACAAGGGAGACCCAATAGATATAGTGTAACTGGATTTCCAGAAAGCATTTGATAAGGTCCCTCATGAGAAACTCACTCTTGAGAAAGTTAAAAAGGAGATAGTGTCTTACTATGGATTAGAAACTAGTTAAAAGATAGAAAGCACAGGGTAGAACTAAATGGTCAGTTTTCACAATGGGGAGATGTAAAAAGTGGTGTGCCTCAAGAATCTGTATTGGGACCGGTGTTGTTTAATGTATTCATTAATGATTTGGAAAAGGCTGTTGAGAATGAGGGGATCAGATTTGCAGACGACACCAAGTTATTCCAGGTAGTTAAAACACGAGCAGACTGTGAGGAAAATGCAACAGGATCTCACGACACTGGGTGCTTGGGCATCTAAATGGCAAATGAGATGTAAAGTGGACAAATGTAAAGTGATGCACGTAGGGAAAAATAATCCACACCAAACGTACACAGTGCTGGTTGCTAAGCTAGGAGTTACCACTCAGGAAAAGGATCTGGGGGTGGTTGTGAACAATACAATGGAATCCACAGCACAGTACGCAGCAGAACTCAAAAAGCAAACAGAATGTTAGGAATTATTGGGAGGGGATCGAAAATAAAACTGAGGAGGTCATAATGACTCTATACAAATTAATGGTGCGACCGTACCTCGAATATTGTGTGCAGTTCTGGTCACTTCATCTCAAAAAAGACATAGCTGAACTAGAAAAGGTACAGAGAAGGGCAACAAAAATGATCAAGGGCATAGAAGGGCTCCCATATGAGGAGAGGCTTGGTAGGTTGGGGCTCTTCAGCTTGGAGAAAAGACGACTGAGAGGAGATATGATAGAGGTCTATAAAATCATGAGTGCTGTGGAACTAATAAACAAGGAGCAGTTATTTACCTTCTCGGGTAGTACTAGAACTAGGGGACACTCCATGAAACTCATGGGTGGCAAATTAAAACAAATAAAAGAAAATATTTTTTCACTCAGCATATAATTGGGTCGCGGAATCTACTTCCAGTGGCTGTGGTAAGGGCCAGTACTATAGCTGAGTTTAAAAGAGGTTTAGACAAGTTTCTGGAAGATAGGTCCATTAGAAGCTATTAGCCAGACAGGATCAGGGAACATGACTGGAACTGGGGGGAAACAACAGGAAATGGATCCCCCATTGTGACGTGTTGGGTGCTTCTCCCAAGCCACCGTGATTGGCCACTGTTGGAGACAGGATGCTGGGCTAGATGGACCATTGGTCTGACCCAGTATGGCACTTCTTATGTTCTTATGATCATACAGAACCCCCAAATATCTCTCATGAAGCACATGAGTGTTCATTAGGGCAAATCGTATTTTGCAAAAATCAGCCTAAGGTACATGGGTAATACATCCATATAGGTCTCATATTCAGCGTCCCTCTTAAAATATCTAATTTATGGCAAATAATTTAGGGGTGGGACTTGGTGGGAAATACTGGATACTGGTTTTACCGGATATCGGATATCGGAATACCGGAATACCAGATTAAAACTGGTATACCTGTACCGGATTTTTTTCCCATTGAAATCAATGGACAAGTTTTCCCATTGAAATCAATGGGAGACAAAAGTAAAACCGAAATTACCTGTAATTCAATGACAAATTCACTTGTTGTTTTGTGTTTTCTTAAGTGCTAACCAACCAGTACCACCAGACTACACTTTGTGCCCAGTAGCCCCCACAGCCTCCAGTAGCCCCCACGGCCACCACTACTACTTTTTTTTCTTTAAAATACAATAGGTTTTTTCCCCACACCACTCAGAAATCACTGTCAGATCATCACACACAGTATCACAGGAACTGCCAGCCCAGTAGTACACTACACTTTGTGCCCAGTAGCCCCCACGGCCCCCAATAGCCCCCAACGGCCACTACTATATTTTTCTTTAAGCAATAGGTTTTTTTTCCACAGCACTGCCACTCGGAAATCAGATCATACACTAACACAGCAACTGCAGGGCCAAAACCAGCAACCCAGAAAGCGCAGTTCAGTGTTTCAGTTTACAACATTGTAGCACTGTTAGTATTTTCCCCAAACCAGACCCCCAAAAGAGATCACATTGCCATCGCCTACTTTTATCCTGAACCTCTGAATCCTCAATTTTTGTGCCCTCCTTGGCCACCAGTAGTATTCTGAAGTTGTAGGTACAATGCTGGAGTACCTTTTGGCGGGGTGGTGGGAACATCCTTTGAACAACCACCCCCCATTTCTCAATTCACACAGGTACACTCACACAGGAAAGATTTATTAAGGGGTCCTCTTATCATTAGTTAAGGGCTCTTTTCCATGGAAGGGAAAAGGAAAGGTTCTTTACATGTCATTCACACCTACTGAGTCACAGGATTCCACTGAGCCCCCTTGTGTTCAGAGACATTTTACAATGACCCTGGGGCAGCTGAACTCAGTTTAAGGCCCAGACCTGGTCAGTAGTGTTCTCTCAATTCACACCTGATTTCACTGAGTCACAGGGTTCCGCCCTAAGGCCTAGTCCTAGACCTGGTCAGCGGTTAATTCTCCATTCACACCTGATTCCACTGAGTCACAGGGTTCAGCCCTAAGGCCTAGTCCTAGACCTCGTCAGCGGTTAATTCTCAATTCACACCTGATTCCACTGAGTCACAGGGTTCGGCCCTAAGGCCTAGTCCTAGACCTGGTCAGCGGTTAATTTTCAATTCACACCTTCCAGTGACACAATAGTTAACCTCAATTCACTCCTTCCAGCAATAAAAATTCCTCTGGCCAGTGGCCAGTCAATAACTCACCCTCTCTAGTGCATTTGATAGGCTCCTCAATTCAAAGTTCGAATTGCGTTAGAAAGAAAAATTTGTGTGCTGTTTGAATTAGAGAGAATTTAATGTGCCCCCTTAACGTTGACCTCCTTCCAAAGTACCATGGTTGCTGGCATTCTGAGGCCTCAAGACATTCAGAGACTTCATGGGATATGTGGGAAGCTTGACAGAACACCACAGATCTCTGAAGTCCCTATAAGTCTGGAGGTGCAGTCATGGGTCCTGAAGATGTTGCATCCCATGCTGATGTGTAGAAGAGGTAAGTCCCACAGTTGGCAATGGCTGGCTGGTCTTACGGAGGTGCCTTCTTCCAGATGCAATGTGTCCTCAGACTTTAGTTGGGCTCTGGCTGGCACACGACTCAACTAAGACCTGGGGACAGAACTGTGTCGGGAGGTGAAGTGGTCGGGGGGGGGTCATTTTCTGGAGGAGAGAGCATTTATTCCACCCTCCCAATGCCCACTGCACCTCTTCCTGCAGGTGGAGGTGGGAACCATTTTGCATATGGGCGGGTGGCTGCTGGGGTGGAAAATGGCTGCCCTGCTGGGGCATGTACATGATGGGGTGGAAAGTGCCCTGATGGGGCTTTCCACTCCAGTGGGTGTGTATATGGGATGGGGGGCTTTGGTGACTCGTGTGTGTGTGCTGGGGGGGTGCCCCCACCCCCCGAAAGACATTCTACCCTCCCAAAGCTCACTGCACCTGTTCCTGGTGGTGGTGGCGGGCAAATTTGGTGTGTGTGTGTGTGTGTGTGTGCATGCGCATGCACCCATATGAGATGGGGGGGAGGGTAACCCTGTCCCAAGAGTAACCCTGTCCCAACCCCCATGTCATCACTTATCTAATGTTATATGACTGGAGTACTAGTACTCTTGGTTTAATGATCTCCTCTGGAATGTCAGTTGTTTTCCATGGTAGGCAAGGCTACAGACACAGAGATACCTATTGACTTCAATGGGATCTGAAGAACACCCACTGAAGTCAAAGGGCAGCAATGCATCTTGCAGTGCACTGCTGGCAGTGTAACATATTGAATACTTCTTTTGCCATTGCTGAGTCCAGTGTCATCGCTGGAGGCCTCTAGACAGACACAGTCAGACTCCAGGGTGTGGAATGATTTTTATTTCAAATCCACAGGCCTGAAGTCAAACCAACTGTGTCTGGAGGTACTGGGGAGGGGACCCATCAGATGAATGCTTTTTAATTGTGTTGATGTTTTAAATTGTGTTTTTTGGTGTTGTAAGCCACCTCGAGATGCCATGGGCATGAGGGGTTGGCAAATAAATGTAATACTAAATAAATAAATAAAATAAAATAAAATAAAATAAACAATAGTAGATCATGTTGCCATCAGCTACCTTTATCCTGATCCTCTGAATCCTCGATCTTCGTGCCCTCCTTGGCCACCTGTAGTCTTCTGAAGGTGTAGGCTTTGGGACACAAGCCTTCCTTCAGGATTGGAGAACTGGGAGGACTGAGTTAGCTCCTAGTTTTGCGACAAGCCGAAATAGAAGAGATGAAAGGCTAGAGAAGGATAGGACAGAGGAGAAATAGGAGGGGAAAGGCTCTTTTGTTGTGGTTCATGAGAAGAAGAAGGGGAAAAGATGGGTTCAGGGGGGGGAATGGGAAAGGGGACTCTGCTGCACCTCTCTCGTCTGCCTGGCTTGTCTGGTGGAGCTCTCGCTTCTGCAGCTCCATCTCTTCTACTCTTCTTCAGCTTTCTCATCCACCGCAGCTCTCTTCTGCAGCTCTCTCTTCTGCTCTCTTGTCTGGAGGGAAAAGAAAAGAAAAACAACAAGTTAGTTGTTTTAATGCTGCTGAGATTTTTGAAAGAGGAAGTTCCAGACCCTTCCAACCCCCATGCTATCACTTACCTAATATTATCTGACTGGAGGACTCTGTGTAATGATCCCTCTGGACTGCCAGTTGTTTCCCATTGTCTAGGCTACAGACACAGAGGGACCTTTTGACTTCAGAGGCTCAGCAGAAACACCCACTGAGGAAAAAAGACTCCAATGCATCGTGCAGTGCACTGATTGGGGGTGGCTGGCAGTAGAATTCTTCTTTTGCCTTTGTGGTCCAGTCTGTTCCAGATGAGGTCCCATAGCTGGACTGCTGGAGCCTCTGACACAGAAGGACTCCAGGCTAGGACTGATGTGGTAGCAGCTGTTACTGCTCCGCGATTCCATTCTGCTATTTCAGACTTGCCTGTGCCACACCGTGGCTTTTCTGTGGACATTCCGCTAATTCCGCCAGCATTCTGCAAATTGTGGAATTGTGAAAAAATTGTGGAAACTGTCAGAAAACTGCTGTTCCGCTATTTTGTGGCACTGGCGGAATGGCGGAAGTAGCGAAAATGTGATGTTTCCACTATTTTGTGAAGCCTGTGGAAGTAGCGGAATGAAATTAGTGGAACTGCAGAAGTAGTGGAATGAAACTAGGGGAATGAAAGTCTCTGCAACTCCATACCACTAATTGCGGAAATGCTGCTTCCGGCGGAAATAGCTACCGCTGCGACATTGCGCTACAGTCCTACTCCAGGCTATGGAATTATTTTTATTTCAAACCCATGACACTGGAGTCCTACCATGTCTGGAGGTACAGTGATGGTGGTGGGGACACATCAGATGGCTGTGGTGGACCAGGCTGGAGCTTAGGTGGGAGAGGCAGAGTGAGGTTGTGCGCCTGGGCTAATGGCCATGGGCTGGGCTGTGTCGTTGGGGAGCATCCCCCACCTGCCAGAAGACATTCCACCCTCCCAAAGCTCTCTGCACATCTTCCTGGGGGTGGGGGCAGACACCCCACGCATGTAGGGCCGATGTGTACTGTGTGTGGTGTGTGACTGCGTGGCACATCATGTGCCAGTCAGAGTGAAGGGTCCTTCTGGGGCATTCCATTCCAGGCACTGAGGACAGAGTGCAATGGATTAGCCCTGCTGGGGCGCTCCACTCCAGTGTGTGTGTGTGAGAGAGTGAAGGGCCCTGCTTGGGCGTTCCATTCCAGGCACCGAGGATGGAGTGCAGTGCAATGGATTAGCCCTGCTGGGGTGCTCCACTCCAGTGTGTGTGTTTGAGAGTGAAGGGCCCTGCTGGGGCGTTCCATTCCAGGCACTGAGGATGGAGTGCAATGGATTAGCCTTGCTGGGGCACTCCACTCCAGTGTGTGTGTGTGAGAGTGTGTGTGAGAGAGTGTGTGTGTGTGTGATGATGAGGTTCCCAAAGAGGAACCCCAGTGGGGCGGAACAGCTACAGAAAGAGCTGGTAATTATTTGCCCCCAAAATAACTCCTTGCCCTTCCTGGTGGAATGGGATCGAAGATGCATATGTGGTCTTCCTCCCAGATGTCAAAATGAGACCAGACCCAGGTTGTGATCTTCTTCGTGCATGTTCCTAGGAGGGCAGAAGCAGCACGACTGGCAGTCAACCTCTCAAAGGTAGTGTTCGGCGCCACACTTGCAGAAGGGGCGGTGTTAGCTGGCACAGCGTGTGTGGGTGTGGAGGGTGGGACCTGAGGAGACGCAGGCACACTAGGCTGCGTGTCAGTATGGGGAGAGGGTGGGGATGCAGGTGCACTAGAGTGCGTGTCAGAAGCGGACGGGGCCAGGGAAGCTAGCGACTGCATGAGGGAAAGGGCATGTGCAAAGGAGAGCTGCGCACTAGGAGCAGGAGCAGCAGCAGAGGAGGTAGCCAGTGGACGGTCCACTGCACTAACAGAGGAAGAAGGAGCCCCCTTCTTACTGCTAGGCAGCAACCGGGAGGAGGAAGCACCCTCCTCCCATTCCAGTCTCTGCGGTTGCTTCAAGGTACATCCAGAGACCTTCATCTTGGGCGCACTTGAAGCTGGTGTGCTGGAGGAAGAGGCCACTGGTGGTCTTACCTCCGGTGTCCCTGTGCCAGACAGAGTAAGCTGTCTAAGAGGAAGAGGCTTCTTGCTTATTCTGGCACTGCTACTCATGGTTATTTTCTTAGTTCCATGGCCGCTCATGTTTAAGCTGTGTTGTGAACACTAAGAAAGGACCACCAGCAACAGGTGTGTGTGTGTGTGTGTGTGTGTGTGTGGAGGGGGGAGTGTTGCTTTGGGGCAAACTAAATGTGGGGACTAGTGGGGGCTAACTAAATGTGGTGACTGGTGGGAGCTAACTAAATGTGGGGATGGTGGGGACTAGCTAACTGTTGGGACTGGTGGGGGCTAACTATTGGAACTGGTGGGGGGCTAACTGTTGGGACTGGTGGGGGCTAATTGTGGGGACAGTGGGGGCTGACTGTGGGGATGGTGGGGGCTAACTGTGAGCGAGTGGAATAAGGTAGAGGTTGGATAGAGTGAGTGGGGTGAGGAAGAGGTTGGGTAGAGTGAGTGGGGTGAGGTAGAGGTTGGGTAGAGAGAGTGGGGTGGGTACAGTGAGTTGGGTGAGGTAGAGGTGGGGTAAGTAAGTAAGTAAAAGAGTTTATTTGCAGGGCAAATCCCTTTAACAAATTTGCATAACAATAAAATACAAAAATACAAAAAAAACATAATACATCAATCAAAAATAATCAAACACCGAGATTTAGAAACAGACAATCTTGAATAAGTCTCCTTGCGTCCGCTCCTACTGTTACTCAAGCTTGTACAAGAGCCCCTCCCGAAACCAAACTGCTTGGGGCGCAAAAGAATGGGTGGCAAATGTTTCGAACTGCCACTCCAAATCTTGCCACAGCTCTAGAATGTACTGAGGCAATTGGCCTGAGTAAACCCTGGATATCTTTACCTGAGAGAAAGGGACCCAAAATAGGACCCTTTAGGAATTTAATTCTTGGGCCTACTAGAGCAGGGCAGTAAAAGAAGACGTGCTCTATTGTGTCTATCACCTTCAGCTTGCAGAAAAGGCATAAGCGCATAGCCCATGGGATCTGCTTGTATCTCCCCTCCATAATTGCTGATGGAAATGTATTTGTTCTTAATCTGAAATATGCCATATGTTCTTCAGCGTTCTCCCAGACAAAAAGGTAATAAGTACCAGGAAACTGTAAATTGGGAGAGGTGTATAGAGGCACTATCTTTTGGGAGGACAAAAGAGCTCCCTCCAATTGGAGCGTCTGGTCATGGATTCATCTCTTAACCAAAGTTCTTACGGCTACTAGGCCTAGGTTAGCAAGGGATCCGGGGGAGAATCCCAACAAGGCTACTTCTCGCTCTACCTGGCATAACCAGGAATCTCCCAGCCCATTCATCGGTACTAAGGAAAGAAGGGAACCCTCCTGCTGTTGAAATAGGGCTGCTTTGGCCCAAAACATAACCACTGCTTGCAGGGCATACGCCCTCAATGGGAGACACTGTGTTTCAGCCCGCAGGATAGCTTGGGGAATGCCCCTAGGGGCTCCTGTAATACGCCGAAGAAAGCCATTCTGTAGGGGTTCTAGCAGATCAAGAAAAGAGAGTCCCCAGATAGCAAATGCGTGTAATAACTGGCCAAGAACCTTTGCCTTAAAAAGGCGGAGGGCTGGTAGAACTAACTTCCCCCCTTTGCTCTGGAAAAACTTCAAAATTGCCAAAGTAGATTCTTTAGCTAGTACCTGAGTCGCAGCAAAATGTTCTCTCCAACCCACATTGGAGGCAAAAATTACCCCCAAGTACTTATAAGACCGAACTTGCTCAATGGAATTTATTCCAATAGACCAGGAATGACATTTCTGAGATCTCCTGGTCCCTACTACCAGGACCTTCGTTTTGGAGAAATGGATTGATAGTAATTTGGCCTGACAATAGTCGCCAAAGGATTGCATGGCCCGCCTCAGACCAATTATTGTCTGGGAAATCAATACTGTATCATCTGCATAAAGTAATAAAGGGATCTTACGATCTCCTATTTTGGTGGCGTGCATGTCTGTTTGCTTCAGAATATGCACTGAGTTGTTAAAGAGGGCAGGAGCCAACAGGCATCCCTGCCTCACTCCAACTCGTACCCTGATTGGTTGGGATAGAGCCCCATCAGTGTTGTAACGGACCCGGAGCGAATTTTGCTCATGCAATTTCATAATTAGATACAGAAGTCTGGGTTCCATGTCGAGGGATCTTAATTTCCCCCACAAGCGCTCTCTACAAACTGAGTCAAATGCTTTTTCAAGATCTATAAAGCATAAAAATAATTTCCTACAGTGGGAGGTGTATTTTGTTATTAGGGCAGATAGAGTAAATATATGGTCGGTAGTGGCCATCCCCCTGTGAAAGCCTGCTTTCTCCGGCTCGATAATAAGATTCTTATCCATCCATAATTGCAATCTATTCAGTAAGAGCTTAGAATACAATTTAGCCACTATACTGAGTAGACTTATGGGCCGGTAATTCTCTGGGAGATTTAAATTCCCTTTCTTATGGATGGGGACTACTATGCAGGATGTCCAAGTCTGTGGGAGGAAGCCCGTGTTGTTAGCATAAGTAAAAAGAGGAGCAGACATCTTAGCCCACCCTATCGGGTTACTCTTCAACACTTCTGGAGATAGAAAATCTGGGCCGGGGGCTTTCCCTGTTTGGAGGCCTGCTATAAGCTCTATTACTTCTTCCGTAGTGACCGGAGGCCATTCCTGGAATCTACCTACAGAAACTATATCTGGCTGTATACTAACTATCTTGGTGTGGGAAAATTTTGGCCTCATAGAGCCTCATAATAGTGTTGCCAAACCTGCGGGTGGAGGCTATAACTACCGAGATTAATGCCCTTGGACTGGGACATTCTTATGAATGCCCAAAATTTACGAGAGTCCCCAGATGTGACCGCCCTGATGAGGCAAGCCCATTGTTCTTTATGATAATTACTTAATTTAAGTGCTAGTAGCCTCCGATACTCACTGCGGCGGAGAGATAGTTGTGTTCTTACCGCAGAACCAGGGTCTACGTGGAGTTCCCTGGACAAACGGCGAAGAACTGCCCTCGCTCTACGACAGTCCCCATCAAACCAGCTTGGAGAGGGCCTACCAGATGGGGACGCTTTTCGGGGGGTGCTGTAGATAGTAATTAGTGGGATCAACTCCTCTAACAGGGACTCATACCAATTTATAATATTTGATCCCTGAACCCCCGCCTTTTCTGGGAAGGCTTTCCCAGAAGAGGAATCAAAAAAAGCTGCCACTCTGGTTGCCTGCTCGTCTGTCCATTTAGCACGGACCAGGGGGGCAGATACCTCCCACGGGTTCCCAAGCAGCTCCGGGGTAAGGGGAGAAGATTGTACAAACGTAAGAGTCAGGGAAAGAGTTATAGGAAAGTGGTTAGTTAGAAAAAAAGGCACCACCTCCAAACTTGATACTGCAAAGAACATACTTGAGGAAATCAGAAAAAGATCCAAAACACTGGACCCACGAGGGGAGTGGTAGGTAAAATTGCCGTCCAGATCGCCCCTAACTCTCCCATTAATAACGATAAGGTCCAGGTCAGACATCAAGTCCTCCATGAGAGCCTTCCTTGGGCCAACCACGGTGTCCTTAGAGTGACGGCAAGGGATATCTAGAGGGTCTACTGATTCCTCTAGCATCACGGTAGGGTATAAAGTAGCCGGATTCCCTAATCTTGCGTTAAAGTCTCCCCCACAAATCAAAAGAGCGGTGGGGAATCTATCGGAGGCTGCCTGGACAAGCTCTGTGATGTTGGCCCAGATCTCTGGATTGTAGTAAGGTGAGCTGGCGGGAGGGATATAAACATTAGCAAGAATCATTTCCGACCCATCAGTAAACTTGCAATAGAGTAATAAAAAATATGCTTTAATAGATCCCAAGTACTCAATCACATCAACTTTAGCAGAAGCGATAAACTGGCCAAGACCTCCACTAGGCCTTCCATGCAGATCAGAACTGCTCACGTCAACCCAAAAGGTATTAAAACCTCTCCAAGGCCCGGCAAACGGCGATTCCATCAGCCAGGTTTCTTGTAAAAAAACTATATCCTGGCCTTCAAATAAATAAATAAAATCGGGGTAGGAAAAATGTGGTTTCCATCCCGCAATATTCCAGGATGACAAAGTCCAGATCCTTTCCTCTAGTCACTGATTGTTAGAGGCCGAGGGTTTAGGTCTTTGCCTCAATACTCTACCTACCTGCGGGGGAGATTTTACAACAAATGCTTCTGGTAAATTTACCGGTAAACTTGAGGGGGCCTCTAGGAAAGGAGGTCCCGCTATTATAGGGGGGCTGGATAGAGACAGCCTCCCCTGGGCATTCCCCTTAGCTGATTTGACCTGGGAGTTCCTCAATGAATGATGAACTGAATGGGGGAACTCCTGGTCACTACATAGTATCAAGTGAGGGGATCCCAGTAGATTGGGTATAACCACTGTTGTAGGTGGACAGTCTTCACCTAGCATTGTTCTCGCCTCTATACTTATCCCCTGCAAGGGACACCGAGTGGAAGAGTGGATTGCTGATAAGCGGCCGACAGCAGAGGCCGAAACACCTTGAGGAATAGAAGAATATTTGACCTGGCCCTCTTTTGGGGCCATTAGAAGAGGACCAGCCTTAAGCTCCCCTAGCTGGACATATAATGCTTCTAAATGCTGCAAAAATTGGGCCTGGGGAGGTATTAAAGATGCGTGAGCTGGTGCTAACTCAGGCACCTTCGGAAGGGCCGGGTCTGCACCTCTTCGAGGTGCTCGCGTGGCAGGTAAAGAGGGACAGGAAATCTGAATTGTCTCAGTACCAGGTAAATGGGAAGAGGTACATGCCGCAGGTTTATGTCGTCTAGACTTAAAGTAATTAGCCGGTATCTGGGGAAACTTGCCCCCAACCTCTTGAGGTGGACATGTGGGGGCTTGAGTAGGGACTGTTGGCATTCCTTCCCTACCCTCTTGGGTCAAACCCATACAGTCCTGGGCACTCCCTCTAACCTGGTTGGGAAGAGCCTGGTACACCTGGCTAATTACAATTGCTCGGGCCTCGAATCTAGATTTATGCTTTATAAGTATAGCGGGGAGTCTAGGAGAAGTGAATGTGACCAACACAGCCTGCCTGTCTGTGGAATTTATTAGGTGATCCACTGCTAAAATATCTCTACTGATGATCACTACCTTCTTAAAGAAAGGTCTAAGATGTTCAGCTACATCCCGTGGAGAGCCCCATGTGGGGGGGTCTACATCCATGTATGGGGGAAATATAGAAAATTAAGGAAGAAGGCAACTGCTCATAAGACTCTGCTGTCTCTGAGAACACAATAGGTGGAGGCTCGGGGGGATTTGGACAGGATTGAACTGAGGATAAAGCAGGAACATACTCCAACCGTGATGCCCTGACGGGACTCCCCCCCTGGTGTGGGGGGGCCCCTCGTATTTGGTTACTGTGGGGTCCCGTCCAGCCTTGGTCTGTCCCCTGCAGGAGCCCCATCATAGCATCCAGCCTATCCTGGATTTATGACATTTTGCCGAACATGAATTTGAGGGTTTCAGCGGTAAGGAGAACATGGTCTGTTAAAAAAATCGCTAACTTCTCCCCCTCCTTAGTTACCATTTCCTTGGGGTCTGGTTCTACAGGCTCCTGTCGGGGTGACCTTTCTCTTGTGGAGGCATCCAGGTGGGTAGAACTTAAATTGGGGGGGCCCACAAGGGGTTGATAGTAATTAGAGGTGGAAATGGGAGCCGCTATAGTCATGGCCCCACTACCTGAACACCCTACAGTCATGATATTTTCCAGCCTTTGCTGTTTCAAGGCTCTCAGGGGTCGTGCTCCTCTCTGCATGGCCAGGCTATTTCTCAAAGTCAGATAAAAAGTGCTTGGCCCGGACTCTGGGGTGCGCCGAAGGGCACACCAAAGCGCTTGCACCCTTTTGCATGCAACCCTTCAGCGTGTGCTCTAGGCGCACGCCTACGGCGCTGCGTAGGCTGACCTGGTTTTTTTGTACTGTCCCGCAGGTCGGGGCTCTGCCCCTTCGCCGGCTCCAGCTGCTGCCGGAGTGCTGACAGGTAAGATGTAGCAAGACCTGTGACCCCACAGCCAAGGGAAACGCTGCCTTCCCCCTCGCGCTGCCGTAGGCTGACCTGTTTTTTTTTTACTGTCCCGCAGGTCGGGGCTCTGCCCCTTCACCGGCTCCAGCTGCTGCCGGAGTGCTGACAGGTAAGTTGTAGCAATCCCTGTGACCCCGCAGCCAAGGAAAACGCTGCCTTCCCCCTCGCGCTGCTGTAGGCTGACCTGGTTTTTTTGTACTGTCCCGCAGGTCAGGGCTCTGCCACTTTGCCTGCTCCAGCTGCTGCCGGAGTACTGACAGGTAGTAGAGGTGGGGTAGAGCAAGGGGGTGGGTAGAATGAGTGGGGTGAGGTAGAGGTTGGGTAGAATGAGTGGGGTGAGGCAGAGGTGGGGTAGAGCAAGGGGGTGGGTAGAGTGAGTTGGGTGAGGTAGAGTTGGGGAAGGGGTGGGGTAGAGCAAGGGGATGGGTAGAGTGAGTGGGGTGAGGTAGAGGTTGGGTAGAGTGAGTGGGGTGAGGCAGAGGTGGGGTAGAGCAAGGGGGTGGGTAGAGTGAGTTGGGTGAGGCAGAGGTTGGGTAGAACAAGGGGGTGGGTAGAGTGAGATGGGTGAGGTAGAGGTGGGGTAAAGCAAGGGGGAAAGTAGAGGTGGAGTAGGGCAAGGGGGTGGGGTAGAGTTGGGG
>QEPC01007830.1:776557-811342 GCA_003113815.1 Sphenodon punctatus | reverse complement strand
GGGTAGAGCAAGGGGGTGGGTAGAGTGAGTGGGGTGAGGTAGAGGTTGGGTAGAATGAGTGGGGTGAGGCAGAGGTGGGGTAGAGCAAGGGGGTGGGTAGAGTGAGTGGGGTGAGGTAGAGGTTGGGTAGAATGAGTGGGGTGAGGCAGAGGTGGGGTAGAGCAAGGGGGTGGGTAGAGTGAGTGGGGTGAGGTAGAGGTTGGGTAGAGTGAGTGGAGTAAGGTAGAGGTTGGGTAGAGTGAGTGGGGTGAGGTAGTGGTTGGGTACAAAACATTGCCTCACATTTCCTTATGGGGCAGAAGCACAGAGACATCATCAGTGATTGATAACTCAACTGCAACACAAATGGCACCAAGCAAATTCAAAGAAGCAACATACCTTAAAGAAAAAAGCCCAAAATCAACCCCAAAATCATGCACCCCATTATCCACACCAAGAGACTCAACGGTGCTAAAACAGTGACTCGCATGCCCTTATGGGACCCCCAGTCCCACACACAATAAGGTTGCACCAGCCCAGCCCAGCACTCACCAGCACCATGTTTAGTCTAGCGAAGAGAAGATTGAGACAGGATTGAAGTCTTAAAATGGAACCCTCAGCCAGCCACCACAACTAAAATAAAAGCCTCAGCCACCCACTCCACACATGCCACAAATTGGTCTGACAACTGGGGACCCCACCCCCACCCCCAAACCTCAACAAGTCAACAAGCAAGCAAGCGGGCATGGCACAGTCAGCCACCTTTCTCCCCTCCCCCACTGGCTGAGCTTCAAAAACGCCTCAGCCACCCACTCCACACATGCCACAACCATTGGCCTGGCAACTGGGGAACCCCACCCCCTCAAGTCTCAACAAGTCAACACAAGCAAGCAAGCAGGAATGGCACAGCCAGTCACCTTTCTCCCCAACCCACACTGGCAGAGCTTCCAAAAAGCATCAGCCAGTCAGCCACCCACCACATGCAAGCACAAGCAGGGCATGCCCACACCCCAAAACAAGACAGGGTAAAAGTCAACAGAAAATCACACACAGTCACACACCATGGTGACAAGGCCACCGTTCCCTACCCCCTGTGCCAATGGAAACTCATCATGGCATGTCCACCATGCTGCCCAGACCCCACAGCACATGTCCTGCAGACTACCATACCTCCCCCCCATGCTATCCCTATCCCAACACTGAGTCTAGGGGTACCCACGTACTACCCTCCCCATTCCCCTAGCTAAGGGCACCAGGGGCATCCTGTATTAATCCCATAAAACCACAAAGGAAGTTAAGGAACCCCAAACTTACCAACAGTCGCACGCACGCCTACAGCAGTCTGTGGATCCTTCCAGTCTTCAAGCCTGCTGTAAAATGGCTGTCCAAGCACAAGTTCCACAAGTTCCGCCAGAAAGAAAAAAAATATGAGATTATTGGCCAGCCCCAGCAGCCAGTCAAGTGCCCATACCCCTAAGGAAACCTTCAGGATTGGATGACTTTTTTGATTTCAAAAAAGTCAACCAATCCAAGACAGGGTAAAAAAAGGGCACCAAATGTAACCATTTGCACCTCTGGGAGGGGACAGGGAGGGACTCAAGTCAAAACAAACTCTCTGCAAAACAAAAACCTGTGCCAACTGCCACCTTCTAGCCATTTAAAAGATCCGGTAACTGGTACTAATGCAAAGATCCTGTACGGCTGGTTTTATCGGATTACCGGATTAAATCTGGTATTGCAAAACTGGCTGTTTTGGTTCTCGGGAGAACCGAACTTCCCACCCCTAGCAAATACACTGAAGAGTTAACATCCACCAAGTCATTTTGCTTAGAAATATCTATAATCTTCTGGTTAACCTTGGTCTTAAAAGAGGAGAAAGGAAAGGATTTTAATGCCTCCAAACTGAAGCCCAGATAATGAATACCCTTTGGGGCATTTATTGTCCAGGGAAAACTTGTAGCAGAGAGCAAGTTGCTGTTTTCTGCAATCAGTCTGACCAGAAGTTGATCCCCAGACAGAGATACTCACTTCCAGAATCTTAACCTGGACCATAGTGCTTCACTCTGAAGAGACAGCAACCCAAACTCAGCCCTCAAGAGGCTACCAGAAACCGATTCTGGAAAGCCTAGAAGTCTCATAAGAAAGCTATTTTGGATTTGATCTAAGCATTTATCTAGAGCAATATTCCAGATTTCTGCTCTATACAGAGCTTGGGTTTGTGTTTTTGCCTTAAATATTTAATTGCTGGGCACATAAGATTTCCCCCATGAAGCCTTGCAAAGTTAATGACACTAGAGGGGGACTGTTTAATTTTAACATTAGCAGAGCATATGTGTTTTTTCCACAAACCAGTAGCTTAAAAATGAATACCCGGATAACTGAAAGTGGAAATCTGCTCAATTCATCCCACCACCCATCATCAAGATACATTCTTTTCGTTGCTTCTGAATACCAAAATTTGTGTTTTGTCATAGTTGATAGAGATGTGTGAACAGAACCGAGTTTGGAAATTCGGTTCAGTTCGGAAATTTGGTTCGGAACTTCGGTTCGGTTGACCGAACTATTCGAGTTCGGTCCGAACTCCGAACTTCCGAACAAAGTTCGGAAATTCAAACCCCATTGAACTAAATGGAATATTATCTTTTAGGGATGGGCAAACAGAGCCAAGTTTGGAAATTCAGTTTGGTTTGGTTTGGTTCTAATCGTTGGCATACAAAAGGATTGGAACTGAATATGTCCCTCGGTGGGGTGGAAAAAAAGAATCCCTCTATAATCTTCCAACAAGATTGTTAACATAAACATTAATTTTAAAATTGGGCTAACAGACAGCCTGGTCTTATGCCATTCATCACCGGAAAGTAACTAGTGCATTTACAATCTGTTAACTTGACACTTGTTCTGGTATTATGGTCGAGGTTAACTAAAAGCCACAACAGACAAGAGTTTAGATTTTCTTCCTGTAATTTGGCCCAAAGGCAGGACCTATTTATAGAGTGGCTCATTTCAGATCAATGAATGCAGCATACAGTTTCTTTTTCCTATGCTTGAGTTATTTATATACAAAATAATCAAGTATAAGAGCGTGTCTTGTAGTTGAGAGCCCCTCTCTAAAGCCAGCCTGCTTAGGAACTATTATCCCTTCATTTTTATCCCAATCTAAAAGCTTATTCAGTAGATGTCACAAATAGATCATAGAGATAACATTTATCAAAGATATAGGACGATACGAGGTAGGGTTATGGGGATTACCCTTCTTAAAGATGGTGCTTATTAAATTTAGGCCCCAGTCATCTGGAAAGTTTCTAGTTTCATCCAAATATGTGAAAGATTTTGCTAAGATTGGGGCCCACTATTCTGCATCTATATGGTAGGGTTCAGCGGGGAACAAATCGGAGGCAGGAGTTTTATTAGCACTTTGGGCCAAAATTCACTTCCACCTCTGTGACTGGATGCTAATTCTCACATGCTTCAGGCAGAGAAATTAAGGGCTGACAAAATCTTGATTACCACTTTCAGTTGTATTATACAAGGTAACAAAATGATGTATCCAAACCTCTTCTGTAATTTCCATAGAGGAGTTACTCACATACTTCTTAAAGCCAAAAACAACTAAGGACCCAAAAGTAGAGGTATCTTTATCCACAGCCTTTTCTAATTTCTGCCACATAGGCCATTTTTGCATGGACCACCACCACTGGGTGTGCAGGCAGGTGTGTGGTGGACAGGGGCCTCCAGGCAAATGCTGTGGTGGTGGGAGGGGGTATAGGTGTGCATCTGTGCAAATAACACAGGCCGTGAGTGGGGGTGCGTGCGCACTCTCGCGCAACACCCACCTCCACCCATCTCCACCCATCACCCACCCATGGAACCATTCGACAAACCAGAGAAGGCTCCGTTGGCGGAGATGGGTGTGCACCCGTGGAAAAGGCCACCCACCGACCTCCACCCACTGCCAGCGCACACCCATCCCCCCACGTCCATGCAAAAACGGCAATAGTCTGTCTATGCTGCAATTTCTTTTCTTTTTGTTCAGTTCATAATAAGTTCTCCTTTCCTCTTGAAGTTCAACCAAAACCGCAGCCATCTGAGTTCTACAATAGGTTGTAGTTAACTTCAATATACATTTGGCACTCCAATATCCCTATCGAACCATGGAGTTTTAAAAGATACTGCATTCTGAGGTTTCCTTTGTTGATTAATATCTACAGAAAGCAGGTCCGAGAGGGTTTTTCAGATAAAATTTAATGTATTTGCCATTGATGTTGGTTCTGTAGAGCACAAGACGTGATTCCTAAGGTCTATAAAGTTCTTTGAACTAAATAAACCTTTAACTTTGGCATGTATACGTGAGTTCCATTTAACTCTCTTTCTCCCCCATATCTCAGCCCCTGATTTAGGCAGAGATTGACCCTGAACTCTGGAAACAGAGGCAGTCAGTGGGAGATGCAAACCATTGCAGCGATTAAGGATAGCAAAATCCGAGAAAAGAGGAAAAGGAAAAGGAGGAACAGCTATATAATCCAATATACTATTACCAGAGAATGAAATGTATGTAAAATAGGCCTCAGCATCCTACATGAGCATCCATTAAGGACTACCAAGCCAGCATTTAACAAAAATCTGGCAAACAATTCCTCATGACTGTTGCATACTGGATTCCTAGATGATCTCGCAGGAATGTAAAATGAAGTTTCAAATTCTGACAAAAAAGGGGGCACAATAATCCAATCCCATTCTGGCAATAAAGTCTCCCACAACTAGAGTGACAAAACTAGGATTATTTCCTGCTATAACTTCAACTGATTGCTCAAGTTCCTCGCATAACCTATTGTTATTATATGGAGAATTCTGTGGAGAAATGTAAACATTGAAAACCAAAAGAGAAAATTCAAAGTCCAGTTCAATTTAAAATATCAGCACATTCAGGGTAATGTAATCAGTGGTATTGGAACAAATTTAACAGTGTGTGAGATTAGGATTAAAAGACCACCTGAAGGGTACCCACATTTTGACAATCTATTTCTTCAATTTATTTCTTCACCTTCATTTAACCATCTTTCCTGGAAAAAGAGCACATCAAACTGTTTAAAAGACTTAAATAATTCTAAATCGCCCAACTTCACTTAATGCCAGATATGTTCCAAGATATAAATCTTAAATATAATTCTCTTGAACCTAGTCAGGGAGCATCTGAAATATGAGGGTCCAAATATAATGGTTCAGAATGAACCACTCCATTCTTGAAAAAATTGTTTGATTATCCTTCTGATAGGCAAACCAAAAAGCAAAAAGCAAAACTGGAGCCCATTGATGTTTATGGGACTGCGGCCACACTTTTGGAGGTCCGATGGAAATCCAACAGCGCAAGTGCCCATTGAGCTGATATTAGAATATTCCAAAGGAAGATCAGTTATAATGCCTGACTGAAACATTAGAGCTTCCTTAGAACCTAAATTATCAGAGGACCTTCTAAAAGCAGAGCTTGTGTCAGTTTCATACAACACTACTGGTTCTGGTCTAGAATTCCCATTATCTTCATCTACTGTTAACCAAGAAATTCCAGCACAATTTGTTAACAGGAGACCCCCCCACTTGTGACTATTGGGGTGGTGGGTACCCCAATATCCACCATTCCTTAAACTACGGGGGGAATTAGCTTAATGACTTAAACCGAGGTCACCATATGTTCAAAAGGATCAAGCTTCGGACAGTACGTGCTACAGGCAGTTTATGTACCCTCCCCAAATAGAAAGAGAGAGAGAGAGAGACAGGTGTTCAATAACAACAAGTTTATTGCTATACAAAACAGAAAAACACAGCCCCAGTCTGGCTGGCGGGATTTAAAAGGGGAAAACACAAGCGGCTTGAGGGGAGTATGGTAGGAGAAGGAGGGGGGGTGTCCGGTGTCGTCTCAATGATGGGGAGAAAGAGAACGCGAACGCGGGAGAGGGAGGGAGAGAGAGAGAGAGAGAGAGGGCTTCCCCAGTTGGCTGGGAAAGTCTGGACCTCTGGTTACCTTTCCTTGCCTGTTGAGACGGGACAGGCGGCCCACAGATCCAGCAGAGTTTGGGGGATAGAGGAAAAAAGAAGGGGCAGACTAGAGTCTGGGAGATCTCTCAACTCAGACACACACAGAGTGACCTGCACATATCTGGGTCCCAAGATTTCTCAGCGGTTGAGGGGAAAACAAGGGGCAGTTATTGGGTGCTAAACAAAGGGTTTTGGGAGGCTACGAAGGATCGTTGGGGGTACTCAATGGGTTAACGAGGGGAGAAGTCACAACTTTTGCTTCCATTACAAAGGTGACTCCAAGATATGCAAAAGATCTTTTTGACACATAGGGAAACTGCAAACAAAAAGTGAAGGGAGGGAAGGAAGGGCTAATGACAGACTTCAGGATACAATAAATGTGTGCCTGGTTTCTCTTTGGGAATACGGAGATAGGATGTTGCTGCTCTGAGTCATGACTGCCAGTCCTTTGTCACAACAGGGTGAGCCCCCTCTCCTTAATGGCTCCATTCTTTACTCCAAGGGCTCTCCCTTCCACTCTTTTTCTCAACCGTAGGCTGGTATTTTTCCCTGAGTGGTCCCTTTTGGCTAGGAGTTAGGGTGGTTGTGCCCGATTCTTATTTTCCATGTCCCCCCCCCCCTCCTCTTGCATCCAGTATGGAGATACTATCTTTTCCCCAAGCCTCCTTGCCCTTGGTTACCCCTGGGGGCTTTTGCCGACCCCCAGGTCCAAGTTAGTTGGCAATCACCACAAAAGTGGTGGGGTACATCCATTCTGGTGGGGACCAGGGGTCCTGGCTAACAAATTTGCTAAGGATAAAGCTTCTGAAGATAGATCCTTCTCACAAAACTCCTCTGTTTGAGTTGCAACCTCAGCCAGAGTATTTTGCTTTTTTGGAGGAAACTGGGAGTTAGAGCGCCATAGCTCAAGTACAAGCCAGAGCCCTCCCCGCCCAGTAATGTCCTTAAACCCAGTATTGACCTTTTTATGTCAATCAGTTCTTTGAAAATAGCCAAAAAAGAGGAAGAAGCTGCAGATAAGGAGCTCATCGAAACACCAACATCTGCCATAGCTTCCCTAGACTTGTCATTTATGTACCCTGCTAGCTGGCTATCATCATTACCCAAATTACAGCCCATATCAGCATGATTTGAACAAATGGATTCATAGTCCATCATAATGGCTAAAGAGCTCTTACATAAACCAAATTCTTTAAGACAAAGAGGTTAATCCTCCATAGTGATTTATAGCTTTAGAGTGACTAGAGGAGCTAGGTTGCATAAATAAACAATTTCCCCCCAGACCTACTCCTAGATTATCTTCCAAATTAGAGGGGATCTGATTTGCTTGATTAACAAAGTCCATGGAGGGCAAGATTTCATTTACAAAGGTAGATCAAAATTACTAATGGAGGACTGAGAGCAAATCAATACCTAACCATCATTTAATCCATTAGAAAGATCAAAGAAGTTGGGAGTGGTGATACTTCTACTTAGCATTTCTATAGCGCTACAAGGGCATACGCAGTGCCTTACAGACACAGATTTTCAGAGTCAGGAGTTTACAATCTAAGATGGACAAGGGTGAGGGGAATGAGCAGGGAAACACACACACAAATATTCCTATTTTATAGATGGGGAACTTTAGGGGGTGGGCTCAGGAAAAGGAGCACCCAGAACATGGATCTGTCCCTGTCCCCTGTCCTTGTGGGCATGTCCTCTTCAGCTTGATCATAGAAGCTATCATCTCCTTTCTGGTTGCCTCTTCAAGTCCAGAGGGACAGCTCCACCTATCCATGCTTCTAGACAAACCAGGCCCCTGAGAAAGTCTCTGGTAGGGGTGGGTGTACAATTCATTTTTATTATTATGATAACGAAAACAAAAATGTTCATTTTTGCAAAATAATATTATTTAACTGCTTATAACATTTTATTCCTTTATCCAATATTTCGGAAGTTTGTCCCACAAAGTTCCTTCCATTGGAGGTATAATCCCTCCAAGTTTCATCCGAATATAATGAAAAACAAAAATGTTACAGCCGGAAATGTGTTTTCCATTGAAACCAATTAAAATGAAATTTTGATATTTACAAAAACGAAAATGAAAGATTTAAATAACAAAAATGAAAAATTAAAACAAATAATGACATGAGTCCCTGGTGCACACCTCTAGTCTCAGTAAGATGTTTGGACTTCTGTAGAAGAAATGGCAACTCTGTCGGCACAGCCACACTGGCCATGTAACGGCCAAAGAATGGGCAGCGTCCTTTGACGTCATACGTCAGCCGACACCCGAAGGCCAACACCTTTGGGCTCTGACGGTCTCTAAAATACCTGAGAGAGGGAGGAACACAGGTGAAGCCAGAAAAACAGCCTGCCCAATCTGAGCCAGCAGTCCCCTGGACCAATCAGCCACCCTCTTCAGCCACACGCCTTTGGGCTCTGGAGACTTCTAAAATACCTGAGAGGGAGGGAAACATTATAACAGAGTGATCAATCCCCTGTCTCTTACCACAGATTTTTTTTTTTTTTTTAAAGGCAATTTTTGCAAGCACAACATGGCTGCTGGACTGTTTTGTGGCATATACACAAGTCACTTTTTATTGATTTATTTCGTTCAGTCTGATCATAAATCGGAACCAATGATCAAAACAATTGTTCATTCTGATTTTGATCAAACGGATCATTGGTTCTGATTTTGATCGGACTGAGCATTCGTTCCGGTTTCGATCAGACTGAACAAAATGCCAGGATCTGGTCAAAATAGGAATGGGTGAAAATCCGTATTCACCTCTACTATGTCCTTGATCTGCCAGTGGCTGTTGACCTCACCCAACCGGTTTGCTCTACTTGCTTCAGCTTGCTCATGGTGCTCGTCTTGTCTTAGCCTCCTCACACCGCTCCTTAACACCCCCTCTCCAGCTCCAGCCCTACTTTTCTCCTACTTCACTCACTCCCCTCTCTGTTCTTCAGGTAGGACACTACCTCACAGTTTCCTACCTCACAGTTGACCAGCAAAAAGCAGGAGTTCACCTGTCCACCCAGCTTCCAGATTCCATCCTAGAGAGCCCATGTAGCATATGAGAAAACTTGAGTACTGTGACACAGCTTGGGGAATTACAGAGATTCACAAAATTTGGGAACCACATATGCAGGTACATGGGGGGAAAGGAGACTGAGCTTGCATTCGCTAATAACCAAGGCACATTGCCTTCAGAAAACACAGTAGAAAATATATTTTGTTAATTGTGTTTCACTACCAACTTGCTGCTTTTCCCAGCTATCGAAACGTATGTTGAAATGGTGCTGTACCTCACATTAATCTTCACCATAGGCCCATAGCTATGACATCGGTGTGTGGCACACAAGGTGGGTGGGAGGGAGGGGACAATTAAGTCATGGACTTGGTTAAAAATGCATTCACAACCAGAAGGCTTTTTAAAGGACTTTATGTTTTTGTTAAGTAAGAAAATAAATAAATAAATAAATAAATAAGGGTGGCAGGTTCACATCAGCTCACTCCCTGCACAGGGGCCTGTTCCTCGGTTTCCCCCCAGAATCGCTCATCCAAGTTCCAAGTTCTTCAGTCAGTAGATTTATTTCCCAGGTCTTAAACACTCCTCTGTTTACCGTAAGGCTCCTACCACCCCCAGGTTCTCCAGACAGGGGACTCTCTAACAAATTATGAACAGAATTTACACAAACATAAGCAAGACTCTCAAACATGAATCTCCCCCATCATCACCTACTCCAGGAATGATCCTCCGAGCAGACTGTGCGCTGCAGGTGCCCTCACCCGCTCTGCGTGGGCACTCCTATGCCCTCCTATTGTGCCTCTCGTGCCTGGCCGCGGGTGCCCCAGCACCCCCCTGCTCTGCCTCGCTGTGCTTGGGGACCCGCTTTCCCCAGCACCAATAAAGGAATGCTGTTCTGTGATGTCCTGTCCTGCCTTGATTCTGTTGCTGCTGTGGCAACTGGGTGCCCCTTTCCCTTTGGCGGTCCTCTTGCCCCCATCCATGTGGTTGTGTGCAGGGGGTGTGCTTGGTGTTTACTGGGGGGCTCCGGGCTTGTGGGGTGGGCACCGGCTGTGAGGTGTGTGTTCCCCTGGCTGCCTCCCTGCTGGGTGCTGCTGCCTGGGGTTGCTCCTGGGGTGGTATTGGTGGTGATTGGTCCTGCAGGCACTCCATGGCCTCGCCTGTGTGTTGGTTTGGCTGTGACCCTCCCCTCCACTCCCCTCTGCTGTCACCCCCTGTTGGTGCGGCCCATCATTAGTGGTGGCGATGGATGGGTGGCAGCACCATGGGCGCTGGGCAGCTAAGCGTGAATAGGGGTTGTGCTGTCCCCAGGCTTTGGCCCCTCCAATCCCCCTTGGTGCAGGGTCCGGGTTCTCTCCTGGGTGGTGGCACTCTGTGTGTGGGAGGTGTTCTCCTGGTGGTGTCGCTGCCCCCAGCCCTCCCAGGGCCCGTTGGTGTGGGCATTCCCCAGTGCCCTGTCCCTTCTCTCCTGCAGCTACTGTTGTCATGCTGCTGGCGATCCTGTGCCTGGCAGCTATGGTCCTGCAGCTGGAGTGGGCGGCCTGGGACATGCAGGCAGCGGGGTGGCTGTTCGATGGCATCCGTGAACGTGCTTCCGCTTTGCTGAGCCCTGTGCCTGTGTCCCTCAGTGGGGGGCTCTGTTCCTGGGTGCCCATGGCCCGCTCTGATGGCTGTCTCCTCTCCCTCTGTCCTCGTCAGTGCAAGCCATGATCGTGGAGTGGACCTGGGAGCAGGGGGAGTTGGTGGAGCTCCTCCTGCTCATCCTGGAGCGGCTGCATCAGCTGGATTGCACGCAGGTCGAGCGCTGGCGCCAGGCGCAGGGTGGCTGGCCCTATTGACCGCGGTTCTGCCCTGGGCCTACCTCTGCTGGTGCTGTTACCCCTTTCCTTCTGTTGCCCCGTCCTCCTCCCTGACCTGTTGTTGTTGTTTTCCCCTATTGCTGGTTCCCCGTATTTTAATAAAGGCTTGTGTGTTCCTTTCCTGGCGTGTTGGTGTTGTGCTTTTCTGTGACCTCTCCCCTTGTGCGGGTGCCTCTGGGGGCATGTGAGGGGTGTTGCCTGTGTTGTGTGGGTCCCTTTCCCCCGTTTCTTTACCCTCCGTGGGCCCTTCCCTGTGTGCTTCTGATGCCCGCTGTGTGTGTGTGCGGCTCTGCTGTGGGTGTGTGTTGGCGAGGGACGGCCTGGCTCCGGGCAGTCTGGGCTCTGTGCCGGGGCTGTGTGGAGCCGGCTCCTTTGTAGTGGCTGTCATCCCATCTCCCTCCGACCCCACCCGCACGGGTTCTGGTGGCTGGAGGGGGAGCGCGTTGCACGACTTCATTTACCCTCAGTCGGCCATGTTGTGCCATTGCTGGGCTGGGCGGGGCTTCCCCGCCGTTCCTGGTCACAACCGTCCATGTACTTTCATGGGTGTTTGCCAGGTGTTTCCTGGGATGGGTGTTTGGGCGCTGGGTGTTTGTGGGCCCCTCCCCTTTCCTTCCCACAAACCCCCACGGCGCTGTCCATGTAAATGTCTCCCTGCTCGGTGCCTCCGAGTGTTCACTGGGTGTGCTCACCCACCCATCCACACCCATCTCCACCCATCGGCGCTGCTGCACCATCCGTGTAAAAAAGGCTTTGGACATTTTGGGTATGAATCAGCACCCAGTTTTGATGTGATTTGGGTACCCAATGTCTCGGAATGTCCCGGAACATCCACTTCTGGTCCTGGAAGACTTCCTGTCCTAATTTTTCAGTTTTCCATCCTGGTTTACTGATCTTCAACCAAATAAATACATTTTTAAAAAATCAATATTAGAAATTGGGTATCCAGGTATCTGATTGGTAATCAGGTAGCCCTTTGAATACTCAACACAGTACTAGAAAATGTGGATATTACCCATTGCACCAAATTAGGCATCCATTTCAGCTCTAGTAATGGCTGCTTCAATACCCAGTTAACTTTTGCGGTATTATCTGGGAATCCAGTTTGGTTGTTAACCCCCAGAGCAACCAATTTATTACTGAATCCACCGGATTCGCCAGTATACCTGATATTAACCGTGGATACTTTTTGTTTGTTTATTTTTTGTATCAGCTCTTCTGGCGAGTACAGTTTTTGAGCTGGTAAGGAGCTTTGTCAGTCCTGCCTTGGGGCACATAGTTTTATATGACTGGCTAGTAAATTACCCATATGTATTTACAACCCGGTATATGTGATAGTTCAATAGAACAAATATTTAACCATTCAAATATTTCTATAAGGCAGCAGGGATGCAAAACAATGTATACAGGGGGACATGACACACACACACACACACACACACACACACACACACACACCAATGCTCTCCTCTCTTAGCTATGAGCCTGCTTTGTAAAGATGCTCAATTATGATTCTGATTTAAACACTGTTGCTTACAGTTCACATGTCATGCCAGCCGCCTACTGGATTTCCCACATATACATCTCAAACTTCAAACAAAGCAGCTATTTTTAGTCACATTTAAAACTCACATGGGAAACTTCAGTGTTAAAACACCCATCTTGCTATTCTAGCTGGTTGGTTATCTTTTTTTTCTTTTCTTTTCTTTTCTCTTTTAATCAAATAAAGAGTTATACACACCAAACAACTCTGGTTTTACTCATCCTTTGAAGGGTAAATAATTTGGGGGAAAGAGAAGATGATTCATATTTCTTGGGTACTGACAAAATAGCATACTTAGAAGTCTGATTCTTAGAAGTTCAGGCTTACTCGTGTAGGCAGTTCTGTGGGCAATCAGTCCTATGTTCCTTATGATGCAGCGGTGTCATTAGAAATCTTAACAAGAGGTTTATGTTAGGACTGAAACTCGGGGCTTGGATTAACTCCAATTTTACTGAGTATCGGAACATTCAACCTTGTTTTACCAAGTCCTGAATGGCTGAGGAATTGACCTGCCACTCAGGACTTGGAAAAATCCTCATCCAAGGACAGGAAGGAGGGCAGAGGGCATTAGGAGCAGGTAACAGAGCACCAGGGAGCAGGGAGGGGTAGGGAAGGGAGAAGCAGGCTGCAGGGAAGGGGGGGCAGCAAACTCACCTAAAAGCCTTGGGAGCCAGGTGCGCCGCTGTGGATTCTGCCCATTGTGTTTGAATGCCGTTTGTCTGAGCATGATCAGCCTAAAGTTCTCTGGGAGCATGCTAGGAAATGTAGACCAGCTTGCTCCCATAGACATTAGATGTAATGATTCCCCTCTTCCATGACCCCTGCTGTCCTGTTACCTGACCCTGCTGCCCTCTGCCCTCCCTTACTGCTCCCTGCATCTGAGTTCCTGAACATTCACCAAGTTCCCAAGGGGCCAGAAAACTTGGGCCCAATCTTCAGAAACTCAGAAATGGTTGTGACTGTTTTTTAAAAACTATTCCGTACCCCCCTAGTTCATGGGCATACATGTCAACAATGCTTAACAATGTTTGTCAGCTTTCCCTTTGGTGATGATGCTTTATCAGTGGCAGGGTAAAGGGGTCCTGCGCATCCATCTTCTCTTGGATTAAAAAGGTAGGAAAGAGTTGAAAGATATAGAACAGAAATGAGTACCGGCAAAAATGGGTTTACTGACATTGCGGTACCGGATTCGAATAAAATGTTTTATGTACTTCTCAGTACCCAAAATGGTTTCTGATTGGGTACCTGATTGACCAAAATACCATTTTCATCCCAATCCTTCGTCTTCCAGTCACGGCATTTGGAAATTTTGAGGTGTTTTTTCAGGTTTTCAGGTAATTTGGGGGCACCCAGAAACCCCAAATTGGGGTATCCAACCACCCAGAATGGTATAAAAAAATGTGGGTATTAGCCAAATCAGGTATCCATTTCAGCTCTATATAGTTGAGAAGGAGGGACATGCAATTAGATGTTTGTACCTATCTTCTCCCATACTGTAGTACCTCAGCAGCTCAAAGACTTCAGTATATCTGTTTCCTGAACAAATTTGTGAGCTAAGGAGTGCCTGTTACCAACTGGGAGATGAGGTTATTTATTTAATATACCATCCTTTCCTTAAGGCTTGGGGTGGATTACAGCATAAAAAGTATAAGGATAAAAGTTCATTAAAATATATTAACAATATTATAAAAATCCCTACTCTAACCCCTATGCCCTTCTTAATCTGGCATGGATGGAAGTGACAGAGGACCCTTCTCGGTCCATTATGTATTTTGGACATCTCCGATTCTTTTCTTGACCCAAAATGGGAACTGGAAATATGGATGCAAATTTTAAAGTGATGATAAAACCAGAAGGGACATTTCAAACCAGCACTTTGATAGTACGATCAGTGAAAACTGGAAATCCATAGTACAAAAGGCTTCTAAAGATGGAATAATTGAAATCAGAGTCTATGATACAGGGCAAGTAGAAGACCTACTTCTCTTCAGATTCTCTTTCTACTACCAAAAAAGTGCCACTAATCGTTCTTTCTTTTCTGAATCAGAAAATGAAACGAAAGGGATTTTTTTTTAAAAAAGAAGGGGGTCTAATAAAAATAGTTAAAAGTTTACAGATCTGTAGGATGTTTGGTTACACGTATCAGCAAAGGAACATAGGGAAGAGGAATTAGTTAATGGAACTGTTTGCCAGTCCCTCCTGCTGAGACAGCCACTCCAGCCTACTGGCAACCATTGACCATTTAAGGACATCACAAATGTTTGGTTCCTTGTACTCCATTGGCTAGATTTCAATACATGCGTAGGAACAGAAAAATGCAGTCATCACGATACTGGGGGATTTGTTCTTTAGGGAACTGATTCACAGATTCAATAGGAATCTCCTATTTCTCCTCTCTCACCACCCTCACCTGTCCCATGCTCTCCTGATCTTCAAAACATCTTTACTCCTCTTGTGCCTAAACTACTTCCCCGAACATATACGTTCTGCTCCCTTCCTCCTTCCTGAACTAAAAATCCCTCCTAAAAACCTATCTTGTCGGTCAGGTTTTTCCTTTGTTCTCACTTCCATAGATTTTGGGCACAATCCTATAGCCTGCATACACTGCGTGCAGATGCAGTACATGGTCCCTGCTCCATTCCCCCAGGCTGCAGGGTGTGTGGACTCAGGGGCGGGGGGTTACATTGGCCCAGGTTGTGCTTTTGCCCCGCACAGCTATGCTGCTCTTATGGCATGCGTGCACTCCTGATCACTGGCATTCTGGCCATGAGTCACACATAGGGGGCAGCATACGTTGGCTATAGGATTGTGCCCTTTGTTATTCTACTTCTCCTTACTGTGAGGCTGAATCCATGCTTCGTGGAGCTCTGAGCGGAGCCCGTGCAGCATGCACACATGGATTTGTGCACAAATCACGTGCATGCCTGGCACGGGGCCTATGACACCCATGCAAACCATGCGGATGCGTGCGTGTGCGCGGCTGCACCCATGGGGCATGGGATTGGACTAAGCCAAGTGTATGGTCCTCTCAATTTCATGCATGTATTCTTTCTCTCCATACATGTCATGTTTTCCTTGGCGCCCTCCGTCTTCCATTCTAGAGTGTAAGCCCCCGAGGGCAGAGACCTGTCTCTTACCATGAATATACAGCACCATTACTGACACTATATAAATCATCATCATCATCATCATCATCATCATCATCATCATCATCATCATCATCATCTCCGCTGTTGGCTTTGTTGGGATTTGGAAAGTAGAAGTATTAGAAAACAAGTAGATCCATGCAGCAAGACCCAAATTAATGAAGCCTAGTTTCCTAAAACAGGAGAGCATTCAGTGTAAATCAGTGGAACATGGGAGGATACCAAGGCATCATATCTCTTCTCCAGGTACATCTATGGTTACAAAACTTAGAAAGGGATGGTACTTACCTTTTCTCCCTGCTGAACAGCCAGCATGCAGGGAAGAGGGCAGCCTTGCCTGCCCTAAAGTACTATGGGTAAATGGGTTGTCCAAGCCCATTATCATCTTATCTGGTATCTTCTCTGCCAGAACCACACTGGGATATCCAGTAGGGGTCATAAGCACCTCACTGGCATATCCAGGAGGGAATCACCTGGGGTTGCTGTCAGAAGATGCCACTGCACCTTTCATGTGAACTGTTGATATGGAAGATTCCACGTTATTCTTCATATTGTGCTAAGGTCACAGAGAACATGTGGGAACACTAAGGCCATGTTCTGATGAACAGTTTGTGGTGGTGGTGGTGGTGCTTATTACTGATGATTGATGTAGTAGTAATTCTATAGCTCCAGCAATGTACCTGGCACTGAATAATCATTAATTAGAGACAGGTTTCTGCTCCCAAGGACTTATAATCTAGGTGAGACAAGGGAAGAGAGACACAGGAGAGGGACACCTAATAAGAGACAGGGATACACTCGTGATATTGAGAAGTCACCGGTGCAGATGTTTAGCTTAGTTACAGAGAAGAAGCATTCAAATTAGCAGAGCACAAATCCAATATATTATTCAGGAGTAGGCAGAGAAGTCCGTTTTCCTGAGAAATAAGGAATACGCATTCCATTTAGATTGTATTTTGAAATAACTGTATGTGCATATACGTAGGCCATTTTTACATGGATGGGGTGGGGGGATGGGTGTGCATGCATGGTGGGTGGAGGTGGGTGTATGTCCGTTCATATGGACACACACACACCTCCACTCATCGCCACCCATGCGGCATCCTTCGGTTTTCTGTATGGCCCCATGGGTGGAGATTATTATTAATTATTATTATTATTATTATTATTATTATCACTATTATTATTATAATAAACATTTATATAGCACCAGTAGTGTGACCTGGTGCTGTACAGAACATAGAAATAGGGCGATGGGTTAGATGTGTGTGCGCTGGGAGCACGCTCACACAAACAACGACCACCCATGGTGTTTACATGGGCACACACCCAGAGCACTCCAATCCCCCCATCCACCGCCGGCCCATTTGCATGGCTGCCTCCCCCCCACAACGCACACCTCCCAGAACACTCAGTGGTGGGTGGGGCCCTCCGTGTAAAAATGATGATCATTACCAGCTTTCCAGAGCTGTTTGTCTGAACACTACCAAAGTGGATTAGTTAAGAACATAGGAAGTGCCACATTGGGTCAGACCATTGGTCCATCAACCCCAGCATCCTGTCTCTGACAGTGACCTATCTTGGATGCTTTGGAGTATTACTCAGCAGGTCATCATAACTAGAGCTGAAATGTTATTATTATTATTATTATTATTATTATTATTATTATTATTATTATTATTTATTAGCAAGCATTTATATAGTGCCAGCAATGTACCTGGCGCTTTACAAAGTAAATGAATAGACACAGTTCCTGCCCTAGGACTTACAATTTGAGAGACGGGGGCGGGGAGGAGATGAGGGAAGGGAAACAGAGGGAGAGACAAGGAGGGTAACGTTCCCGAGGATGCGAGGTCCCAGGTGCACGCATTTCGTTTGGTTATATCAAGAATGATGACTGGTTGGTCCATGTGGTGAGGATATGAGTACACAAACCTTAGGTAACAGATTGTACTGGATGGAGAGTATCAGCAGGAATTTAGGTGAGGGGAGCAAGAAGTCGATGTATAACGAAGAAGAATGTTTAGCGAATTTGCAACCCGTAGGTAATGCCTGCCATTGATTACTGCTTCAGATATTTTACAGGGTGCTTAATTACTGATTGGGTACCTGACCGTCTGAAAAATTAGTAATCTGCAGTACCAATTTTTTGATTTTCCAATTACCAATTGTTATATCAGGTTGGAAAACTGAAAAATCAGAATGGAAAACAAAACAAAAAATCGGGAGCGAAAGTTAAAAAAAATAGGACTAGAAGTCGACACTACAGGAGTGGAAGTCAACCTTCTGGGATGGAAAATTTATAAAAAATCAGTTTTGGAAGTCGAAAAATTGGTATGGAAGTCAACAACCCAGGACATCTGGTACTTGAAGCAGATTGAAATTTGGTACCAATTGGTATCTAATGTTGAAATCAGGTCAGTTCAGGTACTGGAAATTCAGTGTGTATACCTGTTTTTGCTGGGACTCATTACAGCTCCAGTCATAACGGGGTGATCCATACCTTGATGTTCACACATGGCTCCTGACAGCCAAAGGTTACATCCTTCCTAGGGATGTGCGAACGTGGTTCAGAAGTTTGGAGTTCGGGACGAACTCGGCCTGTTTAGATGACCGTCTGTACGTCCTAACTGAACGCTCGAACGGCCAAACAGTTTGGAAAAGTTTGGATGAGTTTGGATAAGTTCGGGGGTGGGAAAAACGTGACTAGAAGGAGGGAAAAACATGACTGGAAGTGGGATGCAGCTGAGGAACAGACTTCCTGGCACCAGGGGTGGAGACCAGGTGTGGTTTCAGGGTCAAATGATACCGATACAAAAAAAAATATCGAATTCGGTTTTGGTTTTGGTTTTGGTATAGATAGCGCTATTTTTGGCTGTTCGGACAAGTTCTAGTCAGAACCAATGGGTTGGATGCAGTAGGTGAGGAGCATGAGGTTATGGAGGCACCATCTGGTCAATCTTTCTGGGAGGAGTTTCAAGAAGTGATGCCAGCTGATGTAGTGGATGTCCTGGGGTCTGTTTGAGCCACAAGCTGTGAATTAGATTTGTGCCTGTCCTGGCTGGTGAAAGCCTCCAGGGAGACATTAGGGTCAGTTCTGGCGAGGGTGGTTAACACGTCCCTTTGGCAGGGGAAGTTGTCGCCTAGTCTCAAGGAGGCTGTGGTGCACCCCCTACTGAAGAAGCCTTCATTGGATGTGGATGCACTCGCCAGTTACCGCCCTGTCTCTAATCTTCCCTTTTTAGGGAAGGTTATTGAATGTACAGTGGCTCTGCAGCTCCAGGCCCATCTGGACAGTATCGATTTCCTTGACCATTTTCAGTCTGTGTTCCGCCCGGCTATGGTACCGAGATGGCGATGGTGGTTTGATGGACGATCTCAGCTGGAAGATGGATGCAGGATGTTCAACATTCTTGATCCTACTAGATCTCTCAGCCGCTTTTGATACCGTGGACCATGGGCTGCTGCTGAGATGGCTGCGAGACTCGGGGGGTCTGGACGGGACTGTCCTTGGGTGGTTACACTCATTCCTCTCTGGGAGAAGCCAGCGGGTGGTGCTGGGAGCTGAAACATCGAGCCTCCGGGCCTTGACCTGTGGCATTCTGCAGGGTTCGATCCTGTCTCCGCTTTTGTTTAATGTATATTAGGGATGGGAAAACGTGGTTCGGAAGTTCCGAGTTCGGACTGAACTCGACCAGTTCGGTCGACCAAAGTGAACTTCTGAACCGAACTCGATTTTCAAACCAAACCAAACTGGACCGAATTTCCAAACTTGGCTCTGTTCGCCCATCCTTATATATATATATAAAAAAAATCTTTATTTGTATTAACCAAAAGTTATAGCAAAAATAGACAAATACAATTGACTTAAAACCATCAATAACAAGATACACCATAGAATTCATAGAACATGTTATAACAGACTAAGGATAGCACCTTAACACGATCATTAAACAAAAGTCAACCAGTGGTAATTCATCTAGCTATTTTTCTGCAAATTTGGGATCTGAGTGAACCTGAACTGCAGCAATAATAAACAAAACATATAATTAGCTCAAATCAAATACTTCAAAAACCAAGAATAGCCCCGTACCATCAGTATTAGATAGTTACTAACCAGCAATTATAATTATTCTAACAATTTTTGTCTGAAAATTATAGCACCAAAACAGAAACCAGCTACCGCTCTCCAACAGCTGGTATGCAAAGGACACAACATTTTCCAAAGTAGTTTATTTCTGGGCAGATTTTGTGAGTCATTCAAAAGATCACCCAGGTACTTCTTCCGAAGATCACTGTAAGCCAGGCAACAACAAAATATGGTCTACATTTTCAATTTCCTTCTTATTGCAAAATAGACAGATCCTGTTCTGTCTCGGTATATGCTTATACCGCCCTTCAATTGAGGCAGATTGATTTACCCCGCACCTAAATAGGGTAAAGGCCTGTCTGAGGCGGGGATCCTTCCATTGTAACAGATAACTCGAGGGGAAAAAAGAGGGTTTAATAAGTTGAAAATTCCCAACAACCCTTTGTGCCTCCAGGTCAGAGTTGCATCTCTGCAAATCCTGGTCAAGTATTCTCCTTTTTATTATATTTGCCGCCCCCTTAAAGCCAAGCGGTAAGAGTCAAACTCTTGAAAACCCCAATTTGACCAATTTGTATTCAACTGAAAGAGCCCATTGGCTAGGAGCCTCACCAGCTTGGATCAGTTGGATCAAGAGGGATGAGTCTGCTACAAACAAAGTGACTTTAAGCCAGAATTTAATTATTATAAAAAATGCCAGAGATCTAATCATGCTTCTGCAGGTTTCAGCCCTTAGGAGCACTTGTAGTGTATTCCTAGGAACCCTTAATATAGCCCTCAGGAAACCATTTTGTAGTGCCTCCAAATTATCCAGGTAGTCTACCCCCCAAATTGGTACAGTATACAAAAATTGATTTATAATCTTAGCAGTATATAAATGCAAGGGTGGCAAGACTTGCTTGCCGCCTTTTCCATGGTAGAAATTTTGTATAGCTCATGCAGTATTACAGACCTGACCTAGTGTAAAATCCAAATGTCTCCTCCACCTGACGTTAGCAGCCACACACGCTCCCAGATATCTGAATTCCCTGACCTGGCTGATTTTATTACCCGCAATTTCCCATCGGTGAGTCTTGCTGTTATTTCCTAGCCCCAAGACCATTACCTTTGTTTAGGAGAAATTTATTGCTAGTTTTTCCTGCTCGCAAAATTCAGCAAATCTCCCCAAACTTCTTCTCAGACCCACTTTCAACAGAGAAAGCAGGACAGTGTCATCTGCATACAATAAAATAAAAAATGTATGGGTGCAACTCATGCATCCAAGCAACTCATCTCTCCTCATGAACGACACCACATTATTCAAATAAATATTAAACAGTACGGGGGCCAATATACATCCCTGGCGTACCCCCCTATTTACTGGAATTGATGTTGTCATTGGTTCTGAAGGGGCATACCGGACTTGAAGAGAATTTGAACTATGTAACTGAACCAACAAGAAGAGTAAGTGAGGATCCAATGAAGTTGCACTAAGCTTGTACCACAGTCTTTCTCTATTCACCGAATCAAATGCTGCACGCGCTTAAAATAATGAAACACATATACAAATGTGTTCTTTTCCGTTGTAGCACATACTTATTAATCAGATGGGATTGTCTGTAAACCTGATCGACTGTGGATTGTCCTTTACGGAAACCTGCCTGTTCTGGCTCCAAAAAACCCTTAAAATCCAGCCATAGCTGGAGTTTAGATAACAAGAATTTAGCGTATAATTTCCCTGCCACACTTAATAGGCTAATCGGCCTATAATTTTCAGGGATTGCAGGGTCACCCTTTTAAAAAATTGGGATGACCACACTCATCAACCACTTCCTAGGCATCCTTCCTGTGGCATTGATATATGTGAAAAGGGGGGCCAGTAAGGAGGCCCACCAGCCACATTGATTTTTTATGATCTCTGCCGGCAAAAAATCAACTCCCGGAGCTTTCCCTGGCTTTAGTTGGGCAATTAGATCGCAGATTTCTCTCTCAGTCACCTACTCCCACTGTTGTAGCCTATCGCAAGGGGGGGAAAAAACATTAACTGGACTAATAGAATTATCCAGAAATACATTCCGGAAGTGCTTTTCCCATATATCAGGTGATCGTAAAGGAACAAAATGGGACTTCTTACCTAACCCGGCTGTTCTTATCAGGGACCCAAACTGTTTGGAGTCCCTAGCATTAGCTGCTTCAGTCAAAGCCTTCCACTGTTTGATTTGAAATTCATTCTTTTTCTTTTGCAGAAACTCACTATATTGCTTCCTACAGAGCTGAAAAGCACACCTATTAGCCCTGGTAGGGGCTCACTTCAACATTCTAATAATTCTCCATAACTTTCTCCTCTGATAGCTACAGTCCCTATCAAACCAGGTCGAATCCTTTAGAATTGTACCAGTTGATTCCCTTGAGATTATAAACAGTGGCCTCATAGTCTCTAGAAGATTTCCATAGGCTGTTATAGTCTCATCAGAGACCATCATAATTTGTGTAGCTAAAGACTGCGCCAGTTCCTGTGAAATAAAAATCTGAAAATCTTTTTCCATCTGGGGGGACCATCGAGCTCAAACTGTATACTTGGTCTTAACTGGAGGAATGCCCACCTGATCAATAGTTTTAGCCCTCTGACTCTTATTAAAGGGGTCCTGAACAGTCAAAATTAACAAACAATGATTGGACAAAAAGGAAAGGATGATGTTAAGTTCCAATGCACAAAATAGCAATTTGTTGGCTACCATATAGTAGTCAATAGTACTAACACCTAGTCTTGAGTAATATGTATAATGTCCTTCCAGATTGCCTGGAAGTAAACCATTCATTATAGTTAAGTCCAGCTCATCGACAAGTGATTCCAATAAAGGGGCCCTAGAGCATCTTACCACATCTCTTGATTCATGCAAATTGTTAAACGGAGGTACAAGTAGATCCGATGTATCCATAATCACTTGATTGGGTGGAGGTTGGCCCAACCTAGTATTAAAATCTCCACCCAATATTAAATTAGCCATAGGATAACTTTCCACTGCTTTCCTCATAATTTTAGCTGAGAGAGGCGATAGCTCCCACTTATAGTATGTTGATGATGTTGGTAGTACATAGTAGTTGGCTATTAACAATTGAAGGCCACTGGGAAGAGTACAATGCCAAATGGCAAAATAGGCCAAATGCTAGCCAAGTAATTTAATCACGGCTCTGAAGTCATACGAAATTAGCAATGCCAACCCACTGCTTCCTCTACCACGAAGAGGAGAAGGCATTGCCGGAACGTGATATATCTCAAAGCCCTGACAAGCAAACTCAGCACACATCTAAGTTTCCTGGACCAAAACCACATCGTAAATCTGTATTGTTTGCAGGAAATCAGCTTCACATAGCTTCTGCTTCAATCCCGCAATATTCCAGCTTACAACTTTAAGCAAAGCACAATTTGAGGAAGCCAGTCAGTCTTTAGTTAGTGAATGGGAATTAGAAACCATCCAATCCTGCTCCCTTTCCTTTTGCCGCTCTTTGAATGAAAAAACCCCGGGGAGGAGCCGACCCGTCTTACCCCCCTGCTGATCCAGCACCGTAGCCTGTTTAGCCAATACTTCCACCTCCACCACATTACTTACAGAAGTCCCTAGACCTGTGGGCATTAGAGTCAAATCTAGCTTAGGCTGTGGAGTAGAAGAGCCGTTAACCTGTACCATACCAACGTGGGCTTCTGAGAGTAAACTACTAAAAGGTTCAGCCCTTTGTTCCACCTGTACACCCTCAAGGAGTGGATGATCAATCCCCCTGAGGGAACCGAATGGAGTAGAGGAAATAGTCAAAAAATCCCTTTGGGAAAAGGAGGGCCTAGACTGCACAGCAATGTCAACCCTCGCAGCCCCCGATATAGCTGTCCTCTGGTCTCGCACTTGCATTTGAACTTGAGCCTGAGCTAATAAAGAGCCATTAAGATGTTTGGCTTTCACCAGCTTACTGCATAGGTTATTCAATTGCTCAAATATAAGATCCAGGAGATCAGGATGCTGCTGAAGAGGGCCATAATTTGGCTCATGAATGGGCCTCTGGTTATTCTGTATAACCCCATTCTTGAAGCATAATTTCAAAGACACCACATCCTCCCCCGCAATCTCCATCAAATTTGTCTCACTTCTAAATCAACAGAAAAATCCACGTTATCCCTTTCCCTGGCTAACTCTTTCACACCACTTTTTTGTGCTTCCTGTACAGTCAATGCTAGTCTATAAGGGATATTTTTAGGGTAAGTCCCAGTAAGGGGGGACCTAATTCCTTCCAGAATCACCATGCCGGTGGCATCCAGTTGCATCACTCTAGAAACATAGGTTAATTTATCTATCAGGACTACCTCCCCCTGAAGGATTTTCACCACCAATCCTGTAGAACTGAAAGCAATGTTCAACATCCATAGTTTCTTAAGATTTTACAAATGTTCAACAGAGGTAATATCCCTTCTGGTTATTGGTAATGTAAGTAAAACCCTAACATGTTCTGCTATGTCCAGCAGTGTGCTCCAATGAGGGAGCTTACCAGAAGGAAGGGGTAATATAGTAAATATTAAGTTAAGAGGTAAGTAAACAAACTTATCAGGGTGGTCATCCACATCATACCATTAGACTCAGAATTAGCTCCTATGACCACTTCTGCACATTTTGGAGAGGGGAACTTTGGCTTTGTAGCAGGTGCCTCAGAAGCCTGCAGGATTGGAGGAAGAGCTTTGGTATAAGCATTACTCTGACCCAAGGGCAAAACCCCAAGAGAGACTATTTTATCATTAAGTTGATTCAGCTGCGAAAACATCCCTAAAAGATAATATTCCATTTAGTTCAATGGGATTTGAATTTCCGAACTTTATTCGGAAGTTCGGAGTTTGGACCGAACTCGAATAGTTCGGTCGACCGAACCGAACTTCTGAACTGAACCGAATTTCCTAACTGAACCGAACCGAGTTCGGATGAGTTCAGGGGTGTGAAAAACATGACTGGAAGGCGGGAAAAACGTGACTCGAAGTGGGAGGCAGCTGAGGAGCAGACTTCCTGGCACCAGGGGTGGAGACCAGGGGTGGTTTCAGGGTGAAATGATACCGATACCGGAGGGGGGAAATTGAATTCAGTTTCGGTTTCAGTATAGATAGCGCTATTTTCGACTGTTCATCCAACTTCGGCCGAACCGAACTCTGCCAGACCGAACAGCCGAACCTGAACTCGGGTTTCCAATCGAACGACCGAACGTCTGAACATCCGAACTGCATTCTGTTCACCCATCCCTAATCCTTCAACCTACTTGGCTAATAGCCATGAAGGACCTATCCACCAAGCTCCTTCAATTTAATTAAACTGAAGGAGCTAGCTTCATTTATATCTATCTGTTGAAATGCAAACGAAATCAATGGGATTTTGAGGGGATGCAAAGGGCTTATCTCTCTTGTCTAGATGCACCTGATATTGCAAAATTTGGTGTTCCCTACTTACCACTGGGCCTTCTGCCCCTCTCCCAAATTTGGCTGAAATTGGCCAGTGTGATCCAGAATTATTACACAGATACACGCAGAGGTACAGGATGATCACACAAACTTTATTTCCATAGAATTATAGCATTGGAAAAAGCCTTAAAGGTCATCTAGTCTAATGCCCTGCTCAGCGCAGGAAATCTGCAGTTCCAGCATCCCTGGCAGATGGTCGTCCAGCCTCTGTTTGAAAACCTCCAGCAGGGAAAGGGAAACCAGATGCATTTCTTTAGCTAAGATGCACCACTTTTTTCCCTCTCTCTGTACAGTGTTTCAGTTGGGTAGATGCTCACCTGCATGTTACTAATTTTCATTTGAAATAAAACGTTTGAGAACAGAGACATCACACATGCAGAAGGATTTCATTTAAAGTACTAGGAAGCAGACATCAAAACAGGGGCTTGGAGGAACAAATACATTAAACGTGGAGATAATTCCCCATGTCTCACTTAGGCAAACATCATAAGGCTTAATACTGCCTTTAAAGTGGAGAGAGCCAGCCCATTCAACCAATAACAGTAAACAAACTAAAGTAAAGCAAACTTACATTAAAAGAAATTAGTGCCTAGCAAAACAGAGTAGCAGTTTAATGGACTCCAGCCCCACACAAACCTCCCAAACTGCCAGGAAATAGGCCCATCAAACCTTCATCTTTAAGGTAAAGTCCCTGCTTGTAAAATTGCAGACTGTTATAGAGTCCTTTGACGCAAACCCAAATCTTCAGCTCAGTTGCTTTGAATAAACGGTAGCAACAGGTGAATGAAGAGAGGGGAGACGCTCAGTAAACACGGGTCAATGGGTAACCTACTCCCCGTCCCATTTACAAAAAAAAAGCCAATAGGGGAGTTTGGAAATGAAATGAAAACCTTTTCCCCATCTTAAGTTTGAGCACCTTTTTTGTCCTTTTTCCACTTCAGTGATCTCTCTTTCTCTATAACAGGGACAGGGAACATTTCCCCTTCCCAGAGCCTAGTCCAAGCTCTGAGGATGACATGGAAATTGTGGGTGGGGATACTTAAGGGGTGCACTCATTAAAGGAAAAGGAGGGCCTAAATCAGGGGTAGGGAACCTTTCCCCCTCCCATGGACCATTATAAAAATGAGTACCACTCCAAGGACCACATAAAAATTGGAGAAAGGGTGAGCTGAAGAAAAGGGGGGGGGGGGTCCGTTCATGGATTTGTGCCCTGGATCAGTCCCTTATCCCACAGTGCATGTGCTCATCTTTGTTTCCTCACACTGAGCTGAGTTTTTCACTGCTTCAGGGTAGGAAAAGCTGCGGTGGGGAAAATGCGGCGGGCCGCATTTGGCTCCTGGGGCAGCGGTTCACCCCTCATCCCCGGTCCAGATCATGGATCTATGCCATGGATTTTCCCTCTCCTTGGGTGCTTGCCCTCATCTCTGCTCCCTTTCCCTAAGCTTAATCACTTTTCCCTAAGCTTAATCCCTAAGCTTAATCACAGAGCATCAGTCATTGGAGCCCATTGCTCCATGCGTGGGTGATGGGTGGAGATGGGTGGAGGTGAAAGAGTCAGTGGAGGGGGCCAGTTGTTGACACCTGACCCTCCTTTGCACACAGGTACTTCTCCAGAGGTGGCCCCAGAGGGCACCAGCCTGAAGGGCTATGCGCAAAGGGTGTTGGCCATTTGTGTGGCAGTTCGTGGGACAGACATGGCAGTGGTGCCTAGGCCCCTTGTTTGAAGATCATTTGGACTTCTCTGATGCTGTGCCGTTTACTGGTTGTGACTGGAGAGCCTGGGTTGTTCACCCTGCTCCTCTCAGCGAAGAAGAACCTGCAGGCTCCTGGAGTGGGAGCGACCAGTTTCTGATTACACTTTTGCTGTGGAGGAGGCCCTTAGTGGGACCAGGAGAGACTGGGGTGGAGGTGGGAGATTTTGTTGTGGGGTAGGTACTTCCTGCACATTTTAAGGTTCTGGGGATAAAGATAGGAGGTGGGAGGGGCAGTATCCTGAACCCTGGTGAGAGCGGGCTACACGGAGGGACTGGGTTGGGGGGACTTTCCCTAGGTGTGAGGGGCGGGATGCCCTCAGGGGGTGGGTGGGCAATGTATCCCCCAGTGAGATGGGGGATGTTTCGCGTTACAGGTAATGACAGGCTGGGGGAGATATGGTCTGTGGGGGAGATCCGTTCCATCATTGAGAGGGGACAGGTGCTTGGTCCCTGTCCCACTCTTGGGTCCCTCAGCAGGAGGTGTGGTGATTGAGACAGAGAGGGCTCCCAGCCCTGATCTGGTGCTGTTGAACACAAGGTCAGTGGTAAATAAATCATCTACAGTCCAGGAGTTGATCCAGGACCAGGCGGTTGACCTCGTGTGTCTTACGGAGACCTGGCTGGACACTGAGTCGGGACCTATCTTGGCTGACCTTGTTCTTGCTGGGTACTCTGCTCAGCACCAGCCACGGCTGGAGGGGTGTGTGTGTGTGGTGGTGTAGCTGTTATTTTTAAAGAACAGTGGTCTGTTCTGCGGTATTCGGTACAGAATCCACCTGGGGTAGAGTGCCCCCATGTGCCTCCATCTGGTGTTTGATTTTGCCGGAGTCAGTTTGAGAATGCTGCTGGTATACTGTACACCTACCTGTGCAGCTGCTTCCCTACATGCCATAGCTGAGCTGGTGGTGGAGGTCATCTTGAGGTCCCCAAGGACTTTGGTTCTGGGGGACCTCAACATCCACACTGACACTGGTCTTGCTGGAGCAGAGCATGAGTTCATGGCCACCATGGCAACCATGGGCTTGTCTCAATTGATAGATGGCCCGACACATGATGGTGATCACACTCTGGATTTGGTTTTCTACACTGGCCTAGAGGACTGGGGGGGTTCGCTAGTGGGGGATGTGCTGAAAGTGCCGTTGTCATGGTTGGATCATTATCTCCTTCAGACCCATCTCCTGGCACACGTCTGTGTCCAGAAAGGTGTGGAACTGGTTAAATTGGTTTGCCCTCGGAGACTTATGGAACTGGAGCGGTTCCAGAATGCTCTGGGGGAACCTCTGATCTTGATGCCTGCCCACCCGCTTGATGATCTCATTAGGTTTTGGAACACTGACCAGGCAGCTCCCAGGCATCCACTTCCCAAACATCAGAGCCTCAGGTCACTGTGGTTCATGGAGGACCTGCGGCAGGTAAAACATATGGGGAAGTGGTTAGAGTGACGGTGGCGTCGTACTCATGCTGAAGCCAACAGATTGCGGCATAGAGGCAGTTTGAAAGCCTATGCAGTGGCTGTGCAGGCGGCAAAGAAGAAGTTCTTTGCTGCCATCATAGCATCCACGAAACCTCGCCCAGCGGAGCTCTTCCTGGTGGTGAAGGGGTTGGTCAGTCTAGCCTCCCTCCACCTGGAAGTGGAGGTTTCCAGGGCCCACTGTGATAGGTTTATTGATTTTTTCATGGACAAAATCACTTGCATTCACCATGACTTCACTGCCACAGTTTATACAGTTGGGGAACCAGAGGCTATGAATGCCACGGCTTGTCCTGTTTTGTGGGATCAATTTCGGTTGGTGACCTCTGCCAATGTGGGGGATGTCCTGGGGGCTGTTAGGGCCACAACATGTGAATTAGATCCTTGCCCATCCTTCCTGGTTGAGGACACCAGGGAGATGTTAGGGTTGGTGCTGGCACGGGTGGTCAACGCCTCCCTTGAGGATGGCAGGGTCCCAGGGTCTCTTAAGGAGGCTGTGGTGCGGCCCTTGCTCAAAAAACCATCCCTTGATGCTGACGTCCTTGCCAGCTACTGGCCTATTTAGGGAAGGTTATTGAGCAGGTGGTGTCCCAGCAGCTCCGGGAACATCTGGACCATTTTGGTTTCCTGGACACCCCGCAGTCTGGCTCTCATTCTGGATATGGCATGGAGACTGCACTTGTGGCCTTGGTCGATGATGTGCACCATGCTTTAGACCGGGGGCAGTCGACCCTTCTGGTCTTGTTAGAGCTGTCAGCTGCTTTCGATACCATTGACCATAAGCTGTTGGTAGCTTGGCTGCGGGATCATGCCGGGGTGAGTGGGACCGTTCTTGAATGTTCTGGTCATTCCTGGCTGATAGGACTCACTGTGTGGTCTTGAGTGATTGTACATCTGCTCCCCGGGATCTCACGTGTGGAGTCTCGAAGGGTTCTATTCTGTCCCCCCTCCTGTTCAACGTGTTTATGCAGCCTTTGGGTGAGATCGTGAGAGGGATTGGCATGTGTTGTCATCAATATGCCAATGACACTCAGCTCTACCTCTCGTTTTCAGCATATTCAGGCCCTGCAGTCTCATTGCTTACCCAATGTCTGACAGCTGTGGGGGCCTGGATGAGGGTAATCCGCCTGAAATTGAATTCTGACAAGACAGAGGTGATGTTGGTGGGGAGGGCTGATGGAGTGGTGACCCCCATCATTGATGGGGTGCGCCCTGTCCTGGTTTCTCAAGTTCAGAGTCTGGGGGTGCTCCTCGATTCGCAGCTCTGCCTGGATGTCCAGGTGGCAGTTGTGGCGAGGAGTGCATTTGCCACTGGTGCATTACATCTGGTGCAATGGTTATGGTCGTATGTCTCAGACTGCGACCTTGCCACCATCATCCATGCCTTCATCACCTCGAGGCTTGATTACTGTAACGCACTCTACGTGGGGCTACCCAAGGTGATGGTCTGGAGGCTGCAACTGGTGCAGAATGTGACGGCCCGTCTCTTGACGGGGACGGGCCGTCGAGAGCACATAACACTGGTGCTCCATTCTCTGCACTGGTTGCCGGTTGCCTACCGGGCCTGATTCAAGGTGTTGGTGTTGACCTTTAAAGCGCTGCACTGCCTGGCCCCCACCTACCTGCAAGACCGCCTCGCTCCCTGGGTTCTGGAACGGCCATTGTGGTCAGCCGGGGATGCCCTTTTGGAGGTTCCCCATGTTCGGCAGGGGGCCACATTGGAGAGGGCGTTCTCGGTCGCCGCACCTCGGTTGTGAAACTCCCTCCTGGCAGATGTTTGTTTGGCCCATGGCCTTCCCTCCTTCAGACGTCACTGTAAGCCTTGGCTGTTCCTCCAGCTGTTTGGTGAGAGAGATGGGGAGGGGGAGGGATGGGATAGGACTGGGGGGCGGGGATTGTTGGATTTATTGTTTTAAGTTGTACGTATTTTTTAATGCTTTATATTGTACGCCGCCCTGAGCTGCCTTTGGCAGGAGGGGGCAGGATATCAAATCTTTTATTATAATAATAATAAATAATAATAATAATAATAATAATAGTGCGGGAGCATGCATGCACCCTCACCCATCCCCTGCGACATTCACAAGGGTGTCTCCACCCATCTCCATGCAGCAAATTTGCGTGGAAATTTGTGGGGGCGTCTCGTGTGAAAAGGTCCTATCATGTGACTTATCTCCAGAAAGACTTGTTGAGAGAAATTTGGAGGCAGCCGGGAGACCCCTTCCTCCCATCTCCATCATATCTTTTGAATTTAGTTTCATTCCGGAAGATCACATTGCTACTTTATGTACACCTGTGTTACTTGCTATTCTTATCTTACTCATTTATTTATTTTATTTATTCATTCATATTTGTATCCTGCCCTTCCCTGAAGGCTCACATTTGAATGTCTACTGAGAAAGAAAATTCTTGAATAACAATACGATTTCTTGGTTCTCAAAATACCACGAGATACGGTCATGATTTAATGACTTTCCATTTGCTGTTTATTTCAACTTTGTTCCTTCTGAGCTTTTTCTTATGGATCTTTTCCAAGCATAAAAATAGGTGTGTGTGTGTGTGCCTGTGTGTGTGTGTGTGTGAGAGAGAGAGAGAGAGAGAGAGAGAGAGAGAGAGCGAGCGCCTAGGTGGAAGGTTAGAGGAAGAACCAACATCACTCAATATCAATAGATCACATGTCTCATTTTCCCAACATAATCATCTTCTTTGCAAACCTCTTCCCTTAATGCAGGAGGTGGATTCCTTTTGGCAGGCATGCCAGTAAAATGGGAGACGGCCCATGAGCACTCCCCTAGGGAACAAGGCTTGGTAATTATGTCACCACTTAGCGGAATAACCAACCCTGATGGGATGAAATGGATCCCAAATCCCAACAGATTGAACTTTTTAGCCTGTCTCCTATCAGCCATCTCTCTGTTTGGAAGGATAGAGTTTCAGTAAAGTAAGGGCAAGGCCAAGTTTAGCATGGGACCCTCCAAAAGGCTCCCGTGGTATAATAATATCATTTTTTACTCACTTGTCTGTTTTTTGCTACCATCGAGACAGACAGAATTTAACCCCTTATGTTCTGGACCTGCCAACAGGGGATATTTCTTAATTACACTGACTAACCAAAGCTGTACATAATTACAAACTATCATTTTATAAAGCTTATTTTCTAAATGCTTGGTCTCATTTAACCATCTCTTTAACCAGCTCATCTCAGATGGGATGCCCTGAGGATTATGAATAATTTGTATAGTGATCTGAAAAGCTGAAGGTCAGCCATCACTGCAGCTGGCTGCTTGTAGCACAGTTTTGGCATGCTCCCCTTCTCCACAAAAACCATGAGCATACTCAAAGCCGCCCCCAGTCCTACTGCAAAGTTTCATGCGTCATGAGTTGGGCAAGTGTGTGAGGTTATATTGCCCCCTAGTGTTGACCCAGAGAAGAAGTGTGACTAACATGGTCACAGTGAAGAGCAAATTTGCCTTCCCTGTCACTCTGTGCCTTGGAGGGAGCGTCCCCATTTTTGAGGAAGGGAGAAAGACCCTTGGACCACACCAGAGCAGGAAGCAGTTTGCATTCCCCACAAGGGTTGCCTAGCAACCCCTGTCGTGGCACAAAATAAGGGGGAATCGTCATGAGGCTTGGGAGCTTCCATTTTGTGATCCCCAGTCAATCTACATTGTAGCTGGGGACAATGGACAGGGCTGACACATGAGCAACCTTATGTATTCACAAGCGGCATGGTGAACTTGTGCTGAAGTGATTGCCAATTTGGGACCAGGAATAATTTTTTTCTAGGAGCTCCATATTGGCCATGAGGTGACTGGTTGTTGTTTTTTTTGCCTCCCCCACAGTGCTAGTGTATCTAACTGAATGAATGAATGAATGAATGAATGGTTTATTTTTGTTTGGCTTTCTCCTTATAGCAAAAAACAGACAAAAATATGTATACAAGGTAAAAAACCCACAATAAACATATGTTAAAAATTCATTGGGCATACTCATTTTTATGGGTACACATTTCAGTTATACATGAGGCCCTGTGCACATTTTGGGGTTGGAACTAAGCACTAATTGGGACTTAAGACACCTGAGTTTTATGTCCTGTTCCATCATAGACTTATTATATGGTCTTGTCAAAATTATGGTCAGCATGATCCTCTGAACATATAGCATCTGTGCTAGCATTTAGCACTCCCAGGAGTCCTATTCACTTCAGTGGGACTTGTGCCCATGCTCCCTACACCGAGGTTCATGTCTTTAGTCACTGGAGGATGGGACATGATCACCACCTTGTAGTTCACCTTAATCACGGTGTTCAGGGAAAATGAAAACAATTATTCCCCCTATCCTGAGTAAATGATTGTACGTCAGTATTGTTGGATCCCTAAGGTCACGCTGGTAACCGTGTCCCCTTGGGAAAAGACAACAGACTTCCCTACACAAGGGTGAATGCCTGCCAAAACCAATCAGTTTATTTCCTTGACCAACACCAGCTGGAGACAAATATCAGCAATGGGGACTCCGAACAGCTTACAAAGGAAAGAGACGCTGAGGTCCAAGCTGGTGACCCTTTATATAGGATTTAAGAAAAGAACCATAAAGATCAGAGATGATTGGTCAGAAACACATTGGTACATCATACATATCAATCAGAGATGATTGGTTAGAAACCAAGTGGTACATCATTCATACATACCACATACTAATAAAATGCCTCCTTTTTCAAGACAGTCAATCAGTTTTTACCACTGTACCTAATGTACCAAATAGGGATGGGCGAACAGAACCGAGTTCGGAAATTCGGTTCCGAAGTTCGGTTCGGTCGACCGAGCTATTCGAGTTCGGTCCGAACTCCGAACTTCCGAACAAAGTTCGGAAATTCAAACCCCATTGAACTAAATGGAATATTATCTTTTAGGGATGGGCGAACAGAGCCGGGTTCGGAAATTCGGTTCGTTCGGTTCAATTAGTTCGGTTCAGAAGTTCGGTTCGGTCGACCGAACTGGTCGAGTTCTGTCCGAACTCCAAACTTCGTTCACCCATCCCTAGTACCAAAACAACCAAGCTGTGTTCGGGGCCATATTCACAGTTTTCAGTACTTCTTAAATTTCAGTTCCCAGCTGGGCACTGGCAGGAAGTGAGAGAATCATATTATTGCTCTCTAGCTAATCCAAGATGGATCCTGGTTTGGTTCTGTGGCCAGGCCCAAGATGGAGAATTGGAGGCCTTATGCCTAGAAGTAAAGCCTAGTGGCTATGGTGTTGCGCTTGGATTTGGGAAACCAGAGTACAAATCCTGTCTTAGGCATGGATTCATGAGGTGGCCATGGGCAGGTCTTTATCTCTAACTTCAATCAGAAATTGTATAAATTATTAGAGGATAGAGCCTACTATTTGGGGTTCTTAACCCCATGGCTACTGGATGTTGGACTTGGTTGAGAGAGGTCAGCAGGAGATGGGACACTCCTCTATGACCTGTACATGTACATGTATCTTCAGCTACTGGAGCTGGCTATTTTCAGAGACAGGATGCTGTGCTAGATGAACCGCTGATCCGACACGGTATGACACTTCTTATGTTCTTAATATCTCTCAATCTCAGTTCCCTAAGATGTAAAATGGGAATAATGTTGTGTTAAGATTAACTAGATATTGGGGTCAATCTCAAGAGCTGCGGACCATTTCCATCGGGCGCTATGGGCCTGCAATAGAGATCCGTGTGGTTTGTGTACAACTGCACACAGGATCGGCAGAGCTTAGGCTCAGCCCCACCAACTGTAAAGCATCCTGAATGTGGAAAGCACTATAGAAATCATAAATAGGGCTGTGCAGTCGGGTTCGGATAAAACACAAATAAACCCCAAAACACTTTTCGTTTCCTGTGTTAGAAAACCAAATGCTGTCCTACCAATTTTCAGATGTGCATTAATATGCTTTGTACCTCTCAATTTCTAGGGATGGGCAAACGCGGTTTGGACGTTTTCAGTTCGACCCGAACCCAGCCTGTTTGGATGACCAAACCCGAACACGAACTGACCGAACCAAACTCAATTCCGACCATAGAAATGACGGAACAGTTGGGTCAGTTCGGTTTGCGTTTGAGTGAGTTTGGGTGGCAAAAACGTGTCACTGGAAGGCAAAACATGACAGGGAGGGGGAGTCAGCTGAGGAGCAGACTTACAGGCACCAGGGGTGGAGAGGCTTGGAGTAACAGCCAGACTGCCCAATCACCATCCCTTTTTGCCTCAGACCACTGGCTTCGCAGTCTGTGATTGGCCACTGGCTAGGCTGCAAGGAGCCAATGGGGCTTGTGGTGAGTAGGGCTGTAGCGGAATGTCGCAGCGGTAGCTATTTCCGGCGGAAACAGTGTTTCCGCAATTAGTGGAACGGCATGGCAGAGGCTTTCATTCCGCTAGTTTCATTCCGCTATTCCACTTATTTAATT
>QEPC01007830.1:735117-760430 GCA_003113815.1 Sphenodon punctatus | reverse complement strand
TTATTCATTTTAAGCTTGAAGTGCATTTTAGACTGGGTTTTCTTCCATCTGATGTTAACCCTGGGAACTCCTGGCTGCTGGGTTATGCTCTGGCTCTGCCTACCATTGCCCTGGCTCCACCTACTGTTGCCCTGGCTCCACCTACCATTGCCCTGGCTCCACCCACCGGCTCGCCGGCAGGCCGCACGACCTTACTGCCCCTCCAAACTAAAAAGCCACCAGCCGCCCCTGGAGAAAAATCCCTGCCCCAAGAGGTTTACAACCTACGACAGCTAAGGGAGGGATGAGGAAAGGGAGGTAGCTCTTTCCTGACTAGAGCTAAAATGAGTAGCTCATTTGTGACCCATGGGTAACAATAACCCCATTTCCAAGTACTGTCTTGGATACTCCACAGGCCGCCCAGTACCTAGGTACCTAGGTACAAGAAAAAATGTTCATTTCCAGTACCGATCTCCCCACCCCCAAGTTAAATCGGGACAAAAAACTCAAAAATCAGGATGGAAAAGTGAAAAATCAGGACTGGAAGTCAATATTCTGGGAGAAGAAGTTGACCTTTCAGGAAATTTTGCAATGCTCCAGGACATCGGGGACCTGAATCCAGTTGAAAATAGCATTACGGAAATTTTCAAGTCGATTGAGGTACCAGAAACTTGCAGGTACATGTTTCAGTTCTAGCCCTGACACAAGAGATAGAATGGGCTTCCCACCCCCCTACCTAGTGGTAGGGGACACAACTGCCCCAGGGAGAATGCCCCACCCCCACCCCCCGGCTTGTGGGTCTGGTTCAACTCTACTACCTATCCCTACTATAACTATGCCCTTGTGCGGAGGGGAACATAGGGATTCATTCATGAAGTTGAGAACATGGAAATGCACATGTTTAACTTAATTACTAATTGGGTTACTCCAGGTAGCTCAAGTTTCCTACTGGGATGCACCACTGGGAATGCTTGTCCTGCAATTGATCAACCAAGAGCTCTCACTTTCAGGAGCCTGCGGAAAGGCCCTGCATACCCCAAAGCCTGCATACTCTCACCAGCAGAGGCTGGGCCAATAAAAGACATAATTTCAGCTAATTTACAGCTTGGTGAACAGTCGCAATCATCATGTCACACTATAGCTTGGGAGCCAAGCACATTGGTGCAAGCTTGAAAAGGTTAAACATTGGCTTAAGTGCTGAGTTCGAATTGTCCCACAAAGCGTTTCCCAAATGGACTTTTGTTTACAGAGAAGCAGAGTAGTCTAATGGATGAGGCTGCGATGGCAAAGTTCAAATCCTATCTTAGCAAGGAACTAAACAGTTTCAGTTCCTCATCTGTAAAATGGGAATAATAATGAGCCTAGGGCTGAAATGCAATTCTGCACAAATGGAAATTACCATCAAATTTGCAGCACCTGTTACTATCGCAGCTGAATGGGGAATTAAGCAGGACCCATCAACTTCCTGATTGATTTCCCATTCTCTATTTTAGTGCTAATGTTTACTGGTTGCCTGGGTTACCCTTCACGATTTGTCACTTTTCCATCAATTTCCATTCTTAATGTAATCCTGTAATTTCTGTCTGCATTCTCTTTGGACTGGGCTGGATTTATTCAGTCCATCATCAACTCTGTTACTCTGGTTTACTCTGTATTTCACTATTACCTAGAAGAAAAAAGAAGCTCGGTGATGTCAAAAATCAGCAACTCGGGAAGATGGTAACAGTTGGCTCGATCCCAATCTGCTGAATGCGTGGCTTATGTGTGTGTGATGTGCACGCACCTGGTTTCTGCGCTGCTTGTGCACAGACCATAGCCCTGAGTACACGCGGTCTGCGTGTGGGTTGTACGCAAGATGTATGTACGCTGTATGTGCGGCGCACCAGGTTTGGGATCAAGCCCACTAACAGGATGATAAATATAAATTTGGTAAATCCCAATGGGATTATCCAATATTTTGAAAAATTCAGCACATATAACACATAAAAAGCAGGAAACCATCAGGAATCTTTTGCCATTTCATGAAATTATGGAATTACCTACAAATAGCAATTTCACTATCCACAGAAGCTCTAATAATGACCTGTCTTACAGAGTTGTTGGGAGGGTGAACTAGGAAAGGTTTGTAAAGCACTTTGAACACTGAAAGAGCTCTAGGAATCTTATAAATGCATATATTGAGCCTCATAATCTTATGAGCTTAAATATCTCAACTTTTAAAGTAAAACATAGTGTATTTAAAATACCTGTTTGGGTCTACATGATGAAAAACCTCAGGACCGGAAGTCAAATGCAGCCTGTAGCTCGTTTTTATGTGGTCCCTTTTCCAGTTCCTGGATCTGCCCTCTAGACCCAGTTTCTACCCCCAAGCACTGGAAAACTGGGCTCAGGGGAAGGGAGCAGAGATGAAGACATGAACCAAAAGATTTAAGAACAGGTCCAGAGCACAGATCAATGATCTAGACCCTCCTTTTTTCTGAGTTCACCCTCTAAGCACCCTGACCCCCAGCTTTTATGCTGCCCTGGGAACTTGTGCTAATTTTCAAAGAACCTGAGATGGAAAAGGTTCCCCACCTCTGGTCTACAAGAACATATGGAGCCAGATCCTTTGCTGTTGTATGGCAGCAGGATGCCTTTGATTTCAGTGTTGCACTGATTTACACTAGCGTTCTCCTTCTCCCTTCCCCATTTAAATAGGGTAGCTGCATTTGTCTTTCTCCAGTTGGATCTGTGACTTTACTTACCCACCAGGACTTTGCAAATATAATTGCTGGTGACTCTATGCTTTCATTGGGGTCGATCCCAAGCCTCGCAGATCCTACGCATGTGCACGCATGCACAGTTTCCGTAAGGCACAATGTGCTCGCAACAGAGGTCTGTGTGGTGTGCACCCACAGCTGTGCACAGAATCCGCGGGGCTTAGGATTAGCCTCATTGGCTAGTTCTTTCAACACTGACCATTTTTACATGGATGGGGTGTGTGTGAATGGGTATTCTGGCGCTGTGGGTGTAGGTATGTGTATGTGTGTGCCCCTTTACATGGACACACACACACACACCTCCACCCATCTCCACCCATGGGGTCTCCTCCAGTTTTCTGGAGGGCTCTGTGGGTAGAATTGGGTGGGTGATGGGTGGAGCTGGGTGTTTCACGGGAGTGCGCATAAACCCCCACCCATCCACCATGGTGTTCACACAGGTGAACACCGACCGTACACCCATCCCCCCACCCACCACTGCCCATGGACACAGACGCCCCCACTGGTGGAACACCCTCCCCTACACCCAGTGGGGAGGAGGGGGAGGAAGCATCTGTGTAAAAACGCCTGCTGTGGGAAGTATTTTTAAAGTCTTGCTGAGGTGGTGGTGTGGCCCCTGCTTAAAAAACCATCTCTTGAGATTGACTCCCCAGCCAGTTATCGGCCAGTCTCTAACCTTCCCTTTTTAGGTGGCTCAGCAGATTCAGGGGCAGCTAGATGGGGTTAGTTTTGTTGATCCCTCACAGTCTAGTTTTCGCCCTGGGTTTGGCACGGAGGCTGCGCTTGTGGCTTTGGTTGATGACCTGCGCCGTGAATTAGATTGGGGCAGATCTTCTATTTTAATTCTGTTAGATCTGTCAGCTGCATATGATACCATTGACCACGAGATGTTGGTGGCTCAGCTGAGGGAACAGGCCGGGGTGGGCGGAATTGTTCTTCAATGGATCTGCTCATTCCTGGCCGGGAGAACTCGGCGTGTAGTTCTTGGGGAATGTACTTCTTCTCCCCAGGACCTCACATGTGTAGTCCTGAAGGGTTCTATTCTGTCCCCCCCTCCTGTTCAACGTGTATATGCAGCCTTTAGGCGAGGTTGTGAGAGGGTTTGGCGAGCGTTGTCACCAGTACGCTGATGGCACACAACTTTAGCTCTCTTTCTCTGTAGACCCAGACCTGGAAGTCTAGGTGCTTACATGGTGCCTGGCAGCTGTGGGGGACTGGATGAGGATGAGCCATCTGAAGTTGAATCCCAACAAGATGGGGGTAACGTTGGTGGGTAGGGCTGGCGTGGTCATGGCCCCCATCATTGATGGGGTCTGCTCCCCTTTGGCCACACAGGTCCATAGTCTGGGGGTGCTCCTTGACTCACAGCTCTGCCTGGACCTTCAGGTGGAGGCTGTGGTGAGGGGAGCATTTCGCCAGTTACATCTGGTACGACGGCTGCGGCCATGTTTCGGACTTGCATCCGGCCACCATCATCCATGCTTTTATTACCTCTAGACTAGACTACTGTAATGCACTCTATGTGGGGCTGCCCTTGGGGATGGTCTGGCGGTTGCAGCTGGTGCAGAATGCGGTGGCCCATCTGTTAATGGGGACGGGTCGCCACAAGCACATTACACCGGTGCTCCCTTCTCTACACTGGCTGCCTATTATCTTCTGGGCCCAATTCAAGGTGCTGGTAATGACCTATTAAGCCCTAAATGGCCTTGGCCCTGCTTACCTGCAGGACTGCTTCAGGCCCCAGATTGCATTATGGCCCCTGCGGTCAGTCAGGGACGCTTGATTCGAAGTCCCCTCGGTGCCTCGGTGGTGACGATGGGGAGGGTGTTCTTGGTGGTCGCTCCCAGACTGTGGAACTCCCTCCTGATGGAGGCCCACCTGGCCCCAGACCTTCCCTCTTTCTGAATACTGTGTAAGACCTTGCTGTTCTCTGAGGGAGACGGGTAGGGTGGGGTGGGTTGGGGAGGGGGAGTTCTGCCCTTTTAGTTTATTTTTAGCATTTTCATGTTTTTAATGATATTTTACGTGTGTGTTTTTATTATTTTATATTTCTATTTATGCATTTTGAAAGCCGCCCTGAGCTACTCTGTGAGCAGGAGGGGGTGGGGTAGAAAAATGGTAAAATAAATAAATAATAAATTGTATTCAATTCATGGGAACTGCAAGAGGTCGCTCTCAGCTGATCTCATCAATTATGATTAGATATACCTAATTTAGTACTCATATTTCCAAGTACCACATTGGGTACCCACATATTTATTTATTTATGTATTTAAAGTTATACCCCACCCTTCCCCAAAGGCTCAGGGTGGTTTACAAAAAGAAAAGCACAAAAAATAAAAATGGTAAAAATATAAAACAATACAGTAAAATCCCCTAAATGTCCCTACCCTCAGCCCCAAAACCCCACCCAGGCAACTTCTATCCTCACCTGCCAAATGCTCGGCCAAAAAGAAAAGTTTTACATCTTCTCCACAATATGCTTGAGCTCAGGCTCTGACAGATCTCCAGGGGAAGGGAGTTCCCTAATACAGGGGCAGCAACCAAAAACCACCTCTCTGCCAACCCTTGTATGACCAAGGTTGGTTGATGGGACCTGGCTAACCACAGGGGCTGCAGTGGAGCATGGAAAGAGAGGCAGTCTTTAAAACATATACCCCCAAATCTGTTATTTCTGTTAACAATTGACCAATTTTCCAGTTACTGTTCGGTAAACTGGAACTGAAAATCCCCCAAAATCGGGAGGGAAACTTGAAAAATTTGGCCCAGAAGCCAATATTCTGGGACATCATGTATCTACATATCCGATGTCCAGGAATATCAGTTTGGTACCTAATTTATTATTATTATTATTATTATTATTATTATTATTATTATTATTAATAATAATAATAATAATCATAATAATCATCATAATTATCATAATCATAATCATCATAATAATAAAGTCAAAGTCAAAGTAAGCTTTATTAGGCATGACCAAGGGTCATAGCCAGAACAATACATACAAAACATATAACACATAAAAAGTCTTATACAATACAGATTCTCACCTTAATTACAAGAGAAAGATGACATTAAGTTTAAATGGAAGTTTATGGGTCTATTGGTAGCTTAAATTCAAGAAATGATTGACTTAGGGCAAAAACCTGCAATAAAAAACAACTAACTTGATCGGTAATTCCCTCCTCTTTATCAGCTAGCACCATAGTCAACAGGACCTCGTGTGGTCCACCGGGAAAGGCCAGAATAAATTCATTAAGGAGTTCGCGCCTAAGTTTATCGTAAAGCCGACAACTAAAAAGAATGTGAGATGTCATCTCGGCTTCAAGTTGTTCATAGGGGCAGAGTCTCAGAGCATATGGCACCCCATTAAAACGCCCCTCAAGAATTTTGGAGGGAAGGGCATTAAAACGGGCCACCAAAAAGAACCTTTTAGCTCCACGAGATGTAAGGGAAGAAAGGTATGGAGCCATAGTATTAGTAGCAGGAGCCACCATCAGATAGGAACAAAGATGACCTGTCTGGTTAATCCTGGCCCTTCCTTCCTGTTGGTCAATATCCTGCCATCTACTTAATACCTCACTTAGGGCCCCCTTCCCCTCCCTCCCCAGGAGGTAGTCCCTAGAAAAGCCCAGTGCCATTAAATGGGCCTCGACTCTGACCATCCAACTACTTCTAAAGGAGTCCTTTCCCAGAAGTGCAAGGAAGCAGGCCCATAATCCCTGAATTACAAAACCTCTGCCATAACTTGTGTACCGCCCTCCATGCCCTAAATACCCATCGACGTTGGCCCAACTCCAGCCTAACTACTGCATTCGGAGTTCCCCCAGGCACCCCAATGATGGTACGTAAAAATTTAGATTGGACCTGGTCCAAAGAAGCTGTGCCATACGGGGCCCACAGCTCAGCCCCAAAAAGAAACTGGGAAGTTGTCTTGGCATTAAAAACTTGAATTGCCATCTTAAGGGCCGTCCCCCCCTGTATGAGCCAGAAATGTACGGACCACCAAGGAGTATCTAATGGTTCTTGAGGTTGCCCCCTTTATATGATGGTGCCACACTCCTGAGCAATGATAAAGCAGGCCTAGGTATTTAAAATGCCTGACCTGCTGAATCTGGGTGCCCTCAATCCTTCAGGAGTGGGTGTTGTTATGCTGCGACTTGGCAAAAACCATTATTTTAGATTTCCCATAGTTAATTTCCATGTTGTTATCACTACAGTACTACTGGGCAAATCTCTGGAGTTGTCTGTTAAGGCCCAGCCTGGTTTGTGATAGTATAACCATATCATCGGCGAAAAGAAGGCAACCAATATGCCTCTCAGCCAACTTTTGTGGGAAAAAATGTGGTTGGGCCATCAGAGGGACAACGTCATTAAAGTACAAATTAAATAATATTGGGGCAAGAACGCAGCCCTGTCTGACCCCACGCTTCACTGGCACAGTCTCTGACACATAGCCTGAAGCAGTTAATTTGACTACCAACTGAGAATCCTCGTATAGTTTCTGTATGAGGAACAAAAGACGCTTATCAATGGTGGATTTAACTAATTTTGACCACAGGAGAGCCCTGTTGACCAGATCGAACGCTGCTCTCAGGTCAAGAAAAGCCACATATAAGTGGCCATTCTTGGCCCTGTATTTCTCAGATAGATGTGTCAGAACCAAACCATGATCAACGACTGACCGGCCCCTCTGAAATCCTGCTTGTTCAGGACAAATAATTTCAGAACCATCAATCCAGGTTATCAGTTTCGTGGCTAGATGTTTGCCATACAATTTGCTAATGGAAGACAACAGGCTAATTGGCCTATAATTGGCCAGAATTGATCTGTCTCCCTTTTTAAAAATAGGGACTATTATCACCTAGTTCCATTGAGTTGGGATAATACCTGAACAGTCGATGGCTGTAAAAATGGCAGCAGGCATAGGAATCCACCATTCACTGAAGACTTTGGCCAGTTCCACGGAGATCAGGTACCTGGCGCTTTGTTATTTTTACAAGTCATCAATAGATTGGAAATTTCCTCTTCGGTCACCGCAGCCCATTCTGGTACATCAACCCACCGAACCGAACCCACCGAACCAAGATCTCCTCTGGTAAGTTCTGGGCCGCATAAAGGTTATTAAAACGGCTAATCCACTCCTGGACTGAGACCATTATTTCATTCCTAATGGATTCCTGAGTTGTACCCCATTTTACCAGACTCCAAAATTGCCTAGACTCCCCCTTCTTGGCAACTTTCAATACATTCTCCCATTTGAGCTGGTTATAGGCCTGACGTTAAGCTCTAATAAACCCCTTATATTCCTTCTTTGCCTGAAAGTACTAGATAGGTAGTTTAAGGGAAGAACCCTGGAGATATTCCTTATATATAGCACGATAGGCACACTTTGCTTGATAACATTCCTTATCAAACCAGGGATTATGACGCCAAGGTTTTGCTCCATCCTTGTAAACATAATGGGACTCCACAAAAGTTTGTATATGAACACTCAACTGATTATAGACATCCACTACTTGCTCTGGGCTTGATAGTTCTAGAATTTGGCCACGTAGGGAGCTGAAATCCTCATTCATAAGACAGAAATCGAAAGGAAATAGTGACATCTGATCCCATTTAGCAAGGGGGAGCATCACCGCATTATTCGGGACATTAGATTTAACCAAAGGCACCATAACTGAATGCCTTCCAATGTCAAAAGGAGACTGAAGGGTTACTTCCAGTGGCAAATGATTGCTAAGCAAAATACTCCCCACCAGAAAGTCCTTCAAAATTACTAAAACATTGGGGGTAACCAACCCCAAGTCTATAATACTTGAGCCCCTTGGTCCTAAATACATGAACTCTTCCCTAGAATCTGAACCGTAGGTACCATTTAATATATGCAAATCAAAAATAGCCATGATGTTAGCCAATTTTATGCCCGAATGATTGATTGTAATATCCTTAAACTGGCGTGAGCTACCAGAAGTGGGCTGATGAAAATTAACAGAAGGGCAATGTTCTAACAACTGTACATCAGTACCACCCAACCTAGCATTAAAATCCCCCAAAAGCAGCAATAAGGCACCTGGATAAGTCAGAAGAAGTTCCTCTATATGGGTTTCTAATTCATTCCAGACCCCTTCACAATATGTCTTAGAGTTGAAAGGAACAACATAAATATTTAACACAATCAAAACCACATCAGCACTATTCCCAAAATAGCTGGGGAAAACTTAAAAATAGACATAATCAACCTATTAAGAGATACCAGCCCCCCACTAGGTCAGCCCCCTCCCATTGAAGTTGCCGGAATAGAAAAAGCAACATAATCAGATAGCTCAGGGGGAAGAGCTATAGATGAAGTGACCTAAGTTTCCTGACATACCAAGATGTGGAAACCTCTAATATATTTAAGAACTTCAGCATTCTGAATCTGTGTGGCCTATCCTGCTATGTTCCAAGAGCCTATTCTCCATAGCATACCCTCTGAGGCCCCCGTACATCAGGTTGTATCTGATGATTGTTTTATCACTACAGATTCTTGACTTGGGGGTAATATAAAGCTTTGGACTTCCTGTTGAAATTTATCAGTAGGCTGGGTCACCTCCAGACCCACTGGCTGGACAATAATTGGTATTGATGGAAGAGACTGTTGGATGTCCATAAGTAATGAACTTTCCAGCGAGGGACACTCTAGAGCTGGAGACAAATTAGGAGATGGTGGAACAACACTAGCATATACCTGTGTTCCAGCCAAAGCCTCCTCTCTAGATACGGCATGGGCCGCAGTGCCCTGTGCTATCCCCAGCAAACGCTCATTAATAGGTATTTCAGAAGAATGGTTGCCTTCTGTCCAGAGGTACCTGGGGGGGTAAGATGCCCCCTATTTGGGACGGAGACCACCTGTACCATAGATGCTGGTTTAGCCGAGGTAGGGATAAGTGGTTTAACAAAGTATCCCTAACTACCTCCCCCACATAAACCCCCCATGATGCAAACATGTCACTCAGCTCCAAAACTCTAGAGGTCACCCCAAAGTCCCAAAAATGAATCACTAATTGCTGGATGTGACAATGATAAGACAAAATCTGATACAACCTAATGACCTCAAATGGGATATTACCCATAATAAAACAGAGTTGCCAATGGATTGCCCTCTTAGTGTCCCACCGAGGGAACACACCATTTGGTAGTGGGACCACTCTACAGGCCACTGCCCCCGTAAGCTCTTAAGGTGTGGTATCTCACTAGCACCAGACCCAAACCCTTGATCACTACCTACATCATTAAGGGAGAAACCCTTATCACCACTATGGGTGGGCACCTTAGATTGAGATTGTGCTACACTAGGAAGGTACTGGCTGTTAGCTCCATCTCACAGGGGGAGTTTGTAAGCCTTAATAAAATCAATAATTCATGACATTTGATTTTGCTGGTCTGAAGAGAGCTTAACCAGTTCATCCAATCTAGCCAAAAGTTTCTTAAGTAAATCCCCAATTAGAAGACACTGGTCCCCCAGCAGATCCCCAAATGAGGGATGTGCTGAAGGGACTCCACTTGACACCTCTGGGATACCTTGAGTTTCAGAAGTTGCCATGAAGAAACTGTCTAATTTTTGTTGTTTGGCCTGGTTTTGGACCAGGGGCATCGGCCCCGGCTGGCGTCGCTTCTTCTTTGACATACTGAAAAGCCCCCGCCAGTTAGTCCAAAAAACAAAACTATTCAATACCCAAATCAAAAATTCTAACTAATAGTAGCTCAGATAACCCAGACCCCACAAGGGATCTAATACAAAAAGAAAGGGGTGCACCCCGCTACCCTGACGACACCTAAGGCCGCGCACACAAGGGTGCGCCCTTGCGCATGCAGCCCTTAGGCACAATGCATGCCGACGCGTGCCTGCAAGTGCCACCATCAAGTGCAGCTCTGCCATTTATAGTCCCCAGGGCGGTGCATCCAGCTGCTTGACTCTCTGAGTGGCAGGTAACCCCCTCGTTGAACTGAAGGGCGCCTAATCCGCAGGCAGCCCCACATGGCTTATAGGGCACTAATAAAAGAAAAAACAGAAGGGTGGGCAGCAGACCCGGCAGCCCGTTGCTCTCCGGCCGGTCTCCCACCTCTTGCTTGCCGCCGTCAGGTGCAGCTCCGCTGTTTATAGTCCCCGGGGCGGTGCATCCAGCTGCTTGATTCTCTAAGTGGAAGGTTACCCCCTCGTTGAACTTAAAGGCATCTAATCCACGGGCAGCCCCACACGGCTTCTAGGGTATTTATTATTCTTATTCTTATTCTTATTCTTATTCTTATTCTTATTCTTATTCTTATTCTTATTCTTATTCTTATTCTTATAGCACCAGCGATGTACCTGATGCTTTACAGAGAACAAGATAGACATGGTCCCTGCCCGAGAGCTTACAATCTAAAGAAGTCAGGGGGAGGGGAGACAGAGTTGGAACAAAGGGAGAGACAAAGGATGCGGCATACATGAGGATGCAAGAACTCAGCTACACGTTCTTGGCTTGGTTACAGTAAATTAGAAGTTTGCAGATAACAGGTGGGGGATAATCCTGGGTGGGGGTGATTAGCAGGAGTTAGGAAGGGCAGAGCGGAAGAGGGGGGTTTTGAGGAGGGACTTGAAGGTGTGGAGGGTGGGGGCCAGGTGGACGAGTGCAGAGGGCCTTCCAGGCATGTGGGGTAGCGAGGGAGAAGGGATGAAGGTGGTTGGGGGAGCAGGGGAGGCGTGGGAGGGTGAGGGAGGGGATGGAAGAGGAGTAGAGTGTTCAAACAGGGGTTCGGAGGGAGATCAGGGCAGAGAGGTAGGGGGGAGCAAGGTTGTGAAGGGCTTTGTAGATGAAGATGAGGAGCTTGTGCAGAATATGCTCAGGAAGGGGGAGCCAGTGGAGAGAGGAGAGTAGCGGCTGCACATGGTCAAAGCGACAGGCTAGGTGGATGATCCTGGCAGCAGAGTTTTGAACAGAGATGAGGGGAGAAAGGTGAGAGCGGGGAAGGCCAGCGAGGAGGAGGTTACAATAGTCAAGGTGTGTGATGACTAGGGTGTCGATGAGAGTTTTGGCAGAGGAGACAGACAGAAAAGGGCAGATCTTAGCAATGTTGTGGAGGGAGAAGCAGCAGGATTTAGCGACGGAGTCAATGTAGGGTTTGAAGGTAAGGTGTGAGTCAAAAATGAAGCCCAAGCTACGGGATTGGGAGACAGGAAGAATGGAGGCCCTATCAATGGTGATTGACAGGGGAGAGAAGGATTGGGAGGGAAGATAAGGAATTCAGTTTTTGCCATGTTCAGTTGGAGTTGGCGTTGAGACATCCAGGTGGGGATATCAGAGACATTTGGTGAGACGAGTTTGAACAGAGGGGGAGAGGGAAGGAGTGGAGAAATAGAGTTGAGTGTCGTCAGCGTATAGGTGGTATTGGAAACGGTTGGAGGCAATGAGTTTTCCTAGGGAATGGGTGTAGACAGAAAAGAGGAGAGGGCCAAGGACAGAGCCTTGGGGAACCCCAACCAAGAAGGTTAGGGAGGAAGAGGGGAAGGAGTTAGAAAGAGATACACTGAAGGAGTGGTCAGAAAGGTAGGAGGAGAACCAGTCAAGGACAGAGTCCTGGAATCCAAGGGAGTGGAACAATTAGGAGAGAGTGGTCAACAGTGTCAAAGGCAGCAGAGAGATCAAGGAGGACAAGAATAGAGTAAAGATGGTTGGATTTAGCCAAAAGAAGATCGTTGGTGATCTTAGCCAGAGCAGTTTCAGTGGAGTGAAGGGGGCGGAAGCCAGATTGGAGGGGGTCAAGGGAGGATTTGGCGGAGAGGAGGTCGAGGCAACGGGAGTAGACAACCCGTTCAAGGAGTTTGAAAGCAAAAGGGAGGAGCAAGACAGGATGGTAATTAGAGGATTCAGAGGGATCCAAAGTGGACTTTTTGAAGATGGGGGAGATAGTGGTGTGTTTAAAGGCAGAGGGGAAGGAGCCAGTTGAGATGGAGAGGTTGATGATGTGCAGGAAGTGAGGGGTGATGGTGGAAGCAATGGAGGTCAGGAGGCAGGAAGGAATGGGGTCCAGGGAGCAAGTGGAGGGGTTGGAGGAGGAGAGCAGGGAGGAGATTTCCTCAAGGGAGGTGGGAGGGAAGGAGGACAGGAGAGAGGTGGGGGGAGGAGGGGGAAGTGGTAGGGGGAGAGGACTTGGAAACGATATCCAGGTGGATCTTGTCAATTTTAGAGGTGAAAAAGAGAGCAAGATCCTGAGCAGAGAGAGAAGAGGGAGGAGGAGGACAGGGGGGTTTGAGAAGGGAGTCAAAGGTGGAAAAGAGATGATGAGGGTCCCGGGAGCAAGACTCAATGCGTGAGGTATAGTATTGCTGTCTATTGAAGGAGATAGCAGAGTTGAGTGATGAGAGGCAGAATTTGAAGTGGAGGAAGTCAGCGCGGTAGTGGGATTTGTGCCAGAGGCATTCAGCAGCCCGAGTACATGAACAGAGATGGCGAATGATGGGGGTGAGCCAAGGGCAAGGGTTATGGGAGCGAGCCGGGCAGTCATCCCACCAGAAGGCAATTGAAGATGACTGCCATTGTCTAAGGAGGACTGATCCTGTCAGGGCCCCATTAAGTTGGCCACCATCACCTCCGTGAACAAAATGGCTGATCTGCCACCAGAAGGCAATTCAGAATGACTGCCAGTGACTTGGAACACATCTCAAAGCCACCTGGCCAGGGCACCTTTCATGATGACTGCAGTTGACTCGGAGTACATTGCCAAGATGCCTTTTAAGATGGCTACGATTGCCTTAATGTGTGAACCCTGAACCAAACCCCACTATCCCAAGGAGGAGCCTCATCACCACCCCTTTTCACCTGCCGCTGTAGGTCTTGGTCAGCTTTGTTGCCCACAAGGATCATAGGAAACTCATTACGGTCCTTCACGCTCAGGATCTGGGTGTGGAACTTACTGATCGCATTGAAACTGTCACGGTCATTGCCTGAATGTTGCAAGTTGATTTGGGTACTAGAAATTCAATGAATATGCCTGGTTTTTTTGCAATTACTTGTTTTGGTTCTAATTGTGATGGAACGTAGGGAAGACTGGAGGAGACAGTCTTTCAGATAAGTAGCCACATCTGTCTCTTGTGATTCTTCCTCTCTTTACTTTGCATGGGAATTGCTTTTAGTTGACTTGAGTAGCTTTTAAGGAACTGCGTCTGCTATAGGGAAATGCTGCAATCAAATGATGAAGTCGTGAAGGAACATCCAAAAAATGACAAAGCTCTGAACATCAAATATAATTCCCATTTTGTCAGATTCTCAAGTTACCACACCATAGTCTAATTTTTAAACCTCCAGGCTCTGTTGGAAGTCACAGCAAACGTGAGGGATTCCAGAAAGAGTTAACACCTTTGAGCACACTGAGTCTCTGTCCAGCTAGTATGCCACAACAGCAAATGAGGTAATAGACTTTTGCTGAGGCAGGGTAAAAGGGGTAGCTTAAAAAGGGATGAACCAGAGCTGAAGTCAAAGCTAAATTAATTAACTTCAGCTAGACCGAAATTCTATTGTGAGAAGGCATCGACAGGGCCCAGCCACTAAATCACGTTGAGGAGAGAGGAGAATAATTAATATGTTTCTTGCTGTGACAAAATAATGACAGCATTTTATTACTATGGGTCAAAGTCATTCCGTGTTATGATTTAATGTAGCTGCAGGAGGGACCAATGGTACATCCCTTCCACTGACAGGAATGTTACTGTGGTAGCTTTGTGGGTGTGTCACGTGACTAGCTTGGCAGGGTGTGAGTCTCTGCAGGATGCAGCCCAAGCAGTCATCAAATCTGGGGCCCATCAAAGAAGTGCTGCTTATTTCTTCAGCTGAAAAGTGCAGAGTTCCTTAAAAAAACAAACAAACATATAAAACAAGGGCAGTTAGAGCTGAAACAGGTACCCGATTTATTATTGCAGATAATACCTGCAATTTTGGGTGCCTTATTGAATTACTGCTTGCACCATTTCTGACTGTTACAAAAGTACCAAATTGCCATTTATTGACTGGTACGTCAGTAAATAGGTATGGGAAAACAGAGAAAATTGAGATGGTAACTGAAAATGGTACCTGAATTTGGTATTCTGGGATGGGAAGTTGGTAAACTGGTACTTTAGGTAACCCATCGGGCCCTGATGGGGTACCAATTAATACTCGATGATAGCGGGCCAAGCCGAGTACCACAGATTTGTTGGGTATGCCCATATTTCTGGGTACTCATTTCTGTTCTAGACCCAATATAAAATTCATGAATGCACTGTGCATAGATTGCGCAAATGCATGAATTGCAGAAGCTGGACACACCATGAGCAATTTATTATTATTATTATTATTATTATTATTATTATTATTATTAAATATTTGTTATCCCACCCTCCTCCTGACAAAAGCAACTCAGGGCGGCATACAGTATAAAAACATTAAAAATATACAGACAACTTAAAACAATAAACCCATCAATTTCCCCCCCCCAACCCTGTCCCATCCCTCACCCTGCCCATCTCTCTTACCAGACGCCAGGCGGAACAGCCAAGTCTTACACTGACATCTGAAGGAGGGAATATATACCATGCATGTATGTATATAAATTGCAAACTAATTGGCTCCTTCCCAACTTATAGGCAGGGTGGCAGAGACAGGAAGCTGCCTGGGTAGAGCTTGGAGTTACCATTTCCTGTGGTCTATTTTGCTGCTAAGCTCTTTGCTCTGGATCCCTGGATGCCTTGTCTTTTATCTTTGTGTCCCTCTGTATGGGTGAAAACAGACAGCATGCTGGCCCAGCCAGGCATGGTTTTCCCTAGCTGGGCCAGAGTGATTTGTTATGGGCTTGGCAGATGTGGGCCCGGTAAAACCCCGGTCAGGTAGGAGCCGGGTGGGAACATGTGTTCACATCTCGGCTCCTACCAGCATCGTGGAGGTAATAGGAAGCCATGGCTGTCCATCGTGGCAGGGGGGTGGACAACATCCGGAATGTGGTTAAGCGGCCACACATTGCTCCCTTCCCTCCGTCCCCGGCTGGGCAGGGGAATTCCCTCCCATTTCCAGTGTGGAACAGACATCACCATGTGACATCTGTTAACTAGGGATGTGTGAACACGGTTCAGAAGTTCGGAGTTTGGACCGAACTCGACTAGTTCGGTCGACCGAACTGAACTTCCGAACCGAACTCGAATTCAACCAAACTGTTCGGTCTAATCCGAACCAGTTCGGAAGGCCAAAACCAGCTCAAACCACCGGTTTTGAATGTACAAACTCGGTTCGGAAGTTCGGAATTTGATCAAACTCGACTAGTTTGGTCGACCAAACTGAACTTCCGAACCAAACTCGATTTGTGAACAGACCCGAACCGAACCGAATTTCCAAACTCGGTTCTGTTTACACATCCCTACTGTTAACACCCTATGTGTCTCTGTCTCTTCCACCTGAATCTGTTGTAGGTGACTTACCTCTTGCATGGTCTGAGACCTGATCCTGCAAACATGTATTGACCTGAAGATCCTGACAACAGGTTCTCAGTTCTGAGATATAAAATTGTTTCCACCCAATTTCATATCATCTCTCTTAGACAGCCACTGGCTCTCAGATTGTAAGCCCTAGTGCAGGGACCGTGTCTATTCAATTACTTTGTAAAGTGCCAGGTACATTGCTGGCGCTATATAAATGCTTGCTAATACTAATAAATACTAATACTAATACTAATACTAATACTAATACTAATACTAATACTAATAACATCTTCTGTATTATCTTCCCTTTACCTTGGCACACAGTGCTGCCTATCTAACACCTTTCAGTATCTAACACTACTTTAAATTTTCAGCGTGCCTTTTTCAGGAATATCTCTATGAAATGTTGAAGCCCTTATTTGGAATATTAGCTGTAAATAAGCTCCAAGATAAGCTTTGTATGGTAAAGAGAAATTTTTCCCTTGACTACTGTTCTTTCTAGATGATCCAACACAATGAACCCTTGCTGTAATGCTCTCTGGATCAAGTGTACCTCTGCTAGGTTTAATGAGACCTGTCTTTCAACACCGTAGACATTTGCTCTGAACACTCCCATGGCAGATGCCTTCTGGGGTTCAACAGAAACACCCCGACATGGGTGTATGCCATAAATCACGAGAGACTGCCACAAACTCAATTAACATTGCCATTTTAATTCAAATGATGTGAAGATTTCCCTAAAAATGGGTAAAAAGAGTTTTTCCTATCTTTATATTTCAACCCACTGGCTGATAAATTCGAGGCACTTGTCTTGGGCAGATATTGCCGACTGCGGCAGCTGCTGCCATGCCATCAGAAATGACTGGAGAGAGACAGCCAGGGAATCAAGCTGCTTCTTAGCACTACTAAATAGGTTGATGCCTATAATTCTTAAAACCATAACAGCTCACTAGTAATTTCTGTCATTCCAACAATATAGTTTTAGAAGAGATTTAAAAATGTATCGCCACTATTTCATCAAATGCCACATTTCACCTTCCGTTGCTACTATTTTGTATCCTTCTTTGCTGTTAAATTGACTTCACTTCTTCAAATGACACATCTGTTTAAGCCTTATCTGTTCAAAGAAAGCTAATAAGCATAGCTAGGTTTAAAGGGATTAGCTTGGATGGGAATTCTGAAAGTTTTCAAACATTCGTGATAGTATTTGCTGTTTTAAAAAAAAAATAAAAAATGACAGAAGGGGAGAAAGAAAGAAAAATACATTTACCTTTTTAGAAACTCCAAACTCCAAACTTACTGCTATGGGAGATTAATTTCTTATGAGGTAAAAAGTGTGACTATCAAAATTCCACAATTAGGACATTCCTGGACTAAAATTATACAGTCAGTCCTCCAGATTGCTATCTGACTTCCCTAAATATTTTTAAGACCCGTGTGTGAATGGAGAAATGCTGTATTTTTATTCTGAACGCTGAAGTCGAGGATAGAGTTATAAGGGTGTTTTCAGAAATGATACTAACCCCAGTTTAACCACACTTGAACATTTCTTATGCATGTTGCAGGGCTGCATAGGGCACCAATACAGCCCTGCAACATGCATAATAAATGTTCAAATGAGGTTAAAGTGTGGTTAAACTAGGGTTAGCATCATGTCTGAAAACACCCAGAGTTTCTTATTAGGGTGTTAAGAGTGAGGTGATCAGATTTGCAGATAACACCAAGTTATTTAAGGTAGTTAAAACACGAACAGACTGTGAGGAACTGCAATGGGATCTCACGACACTGGGTGCCTGGGCATCTAAATGGCAAATGAGATTTAATGTGGACAAGTGCAAAGTGATGCACGTAGGGAAAAATAATCCAAACTATGCTTATACAATGCTGGGTACTAAGCTAGGAGTTACCACTCAGGAAAAGGATCTGGGGGTGGTTGTGGACAATACAATGAAATCCACAGTGCAGTGCGCGACAGCAGTCAAAAAAGCAAACAGAATGTTAGGAATTATTAGGAAGGGGATAGAGAACAAAACTGAGGATGTCATAATGCCTCTATACAAATCAATGGTGTGACCATACCTTGAATATTGTGTGCAGTTCTGATCGCCCCTTCTCAAAAAAGACATCGCTGAACTAGAAAAGGTACAGAGAAGGGCCGGGGGGGTGAGGGGTGTTTCCATGTAAAAACGGCCATAGTATGAGATCTCTGGAGCAGCCTAAGTCTCACTTTTCTGCAGGACATTGCTGTGCTCAGGATTCCAATTGGTTGGCAACATCCTGCCTAATGATTGGCTAAGGGATACTATATCTACTTCCTGGATCATGGTCAGTCACCCTTTCATTTTTGGACATCCATACAGAGAGACTTGGCCTCCTATCCTCTAAGACTGCCTCACCTTGTTTTGCCTCCTGTCACCATGCTTCTCCTTCCCATCTCCCTTCAGCCCCATCAGACTGATCCCTTGGCTGCTGAAACATACTGCTGAACCTATCCCTCTTGACCCGTTCCATTGCTGGCATGAACCCCCTGGACACCCACCTTTCCTCACTGCCACCGCTGGGATTCTGGCAGAGCCATCTTGTTCAGCACCTTGCCCCAGCAACTTCCAGGATTTACCATACATAAATTTCTCCAGCAACCCCCCCTTCCCCCCAAAACAAGAAAACAACAAAAACAACAACAAAAAACCCCACAAAACCCAACAACATCAGCAACAGATAAATAGAACCCATAATAAAAATCTAGTACAAGTAGAGATTGGCAGTGACCAGAGCACCTTAAAGCTGGAAATAACAGGGAAAGATTTTAAGATACATTTAGATGACTCAAACAAGTGATCCATGCCCAGGGGAAAGCAAAGAACAGATAATTCAAATGCCAATTTGGCATGGGAGAAAATTCCTTTCTGATCCACAAAATGGTAATCAGTTAAAATTTGTGCCTATTTTCAGGACTACAGCGGAATTGTGTATCCACTACAATCTAGTATCCAGCTAGATATTTTGGTATCTACACTATCTGCTTGGATACCAAATGTTATCTGGCATAGTATATGCTGGCTACCTGGTTAACCACATAACTATTTATGGCATTACTGATTACTGCATTATTGTTTAATTATCATTTAATTATTTTTTTACTCCCTCCTATCTGGACTGGTCTGCCAGAGAGAGAGGGGGGCTTTTTTAGCAGCAGCAGCAGTAGCAGCAGCAGCAGTAACAGCAGCAGCAGGCAGCAGCGGGTGGCAGAGAAGGAGCAGACTGGTGGACGGACAGGCTGTCAGGCGGGGGGTGGGGGGAGGGCGCCGGCAAGCAGTCATGCAGAAGAGGCACCATCCCAGTCCTTCCCCCTCCAGCTCCTCAGATGATTCACCAGCCCCACAGGAAGAGGACAACCCAGAAGTGAGGGCATTTCAGAAGTCGTTGCGGAGGGCCTCCAAAAAAATATATTAAGGGCTTCAAGGTCCACACAAGGGATGTGTAGGACAAGCTGGTGGAGCGATTCTAGAGCTCCAGATCAGGAAGCAGCAGGCCCAGGCTTATGGACAGTACATATGTACTGAAAAGGATGTGGCTGAGGCATTCCACAAGTCCCTGATGGCATGGAAGGAGTCCATGTTGGGGGCCTGGACATTGTGAGGCAACATGGGGTAGAGATCGATGACGTCCCTACACCTCGATCCCATGCACCGTTGTCCCATTTCCACCATGTTCCTGGGGACAGGCCCGAAGGAGCCTGAGTTATCTTTGTATGCCTTGTTATAATGAAAATGTTTATTTTGTTCATAGTTAAAATGTGTTTTTAAATGTTGTTATAAAATTTATATTTGTTACCTAATTATATATACAGCTTCATTATATATACAACTTTTCAGATTCCTACCTGACAGCAGCAGAACTGGTAGCATATTCCGCTCACCAGGAGGGGCAGGGCTTGTGCCTGTGTGGGTGTGTCAGAGAGAGAGAGAGAGAGTACGACCCATGGGAGTTGAATGATGTCCCTAGTACTTTAATGATGGTTCATGGGGCTAGAGTGACTGCTTCTGGTACAGTGGAATGACAGCTCCCTGTGAGTGGAATGATGGCCCCAGAACCCTGATGATGGTTCCTGGGACTGGAGAGGCTGCTTCTGAATGCAGTGGAATGACAACAGTGGGGACTCGGGAGCCTCTCTGTCTCTGTCTCTCTCTCTGGTCATGTACTGCAGATGATGGCATGGATGGAAGCATCCCTCTCTCTCTCTTGTTCTAGCAAGGAGGAGCCCCGCTCTCTCTCTCAAAAAAGGTTATATTCTTCTTTGTAAATGGGCACGAGCAGCAGGTTGCTACCTCATAAACAAGGTTCTTCGTGCTAGCACTGATCATTCTTGCCAAGTCTCCTGCACTTCCATCCCTACATGGAATTGTCTCATAGTACTAAAGAGGATAGGAAGGAACTATCATTCTGAAGGGGAGTGTGATTTTTATCCTAAAGAGGAGCTTCAGGCCATCAGGCATTAGGGATGTGCGAACAGAACGTGGTTCGGATGTTCAGACGTTCAGTCGTTTGGTCCAAAACCCGAGTTCGGGTTCGGCTGTTCGGTTCGGCGGACTTCGGTTCAACCGAACAGCCGAAAATAGCGCTATTGATACCGAAACCGAATTCAATTTTTTTTTTCAGTATCATTTGACCCTGAAACCACCCCTGGTCTCCACCCTTGGTCTCCACCCCCTCCTCAGCTGCGTCCCACTTCCAGTCACGTTTTTCCCGCCTTCCAGTCACGTTTTTTCCCACCCCCGAACTCATCCAAATGTTTCCGAACTGTTTGGCTGTTTGAGCATTCGGTTTGGACGTTCAGTTCGGTCATCCAATCAGGCCGAGTTTGGCCCAAACTCCAAACTTCCGAACCTCATTCGCACATCCCTATCAGGCATGCCATGGTTGGCAGTTGGGCGTGAGCAGCAGGTTGCTACCTCGTAAACAAGGTCCTTCGCACTGGCTCTACTCATTTTCACCACATCACCCACACTTCCAATCCCCTGCCATCAGTGAGAAGTCAGGGCCAGGCAGGCATGTTGTGCATTTCGGCTGCTACAAATGTCTGTGGTGAAATGCACACCTGCCCCGGCCAGTTGCTCCCTCATCCACTCCCTGGCTGTCTGGTTCAGGGAGGGCACCACCTGCCTACTGAAGGTGGTGTGTGACAGAAGCTGGTACTGGGGTTGCAACAGTGTCAGCAGCCAGCGGAATCCCTGGTTCTCCACAATGCTAAATGGCTGGTCATCCAGGGAAATCATTTTCCTCACCTGCCTGGTGATCTTGATTGCCGCTGGATGACGCACTCCGCCACGCCGCTACTTCCCAAACCCCAGATCCTCCATTGTGACCTGCAGCTTCTGCTGCTGCTGCTGCTGCTGTTGCTACTTACAGGCGGTTCGAGATGGGACCTACTGCTGCTGTCCCTCATTCCCCGTGCCATGAGCAGAGGAGGAAGGTCTGCTGCTGCTCGTGCTTGATATAGCAGCGAACCCACTCCTTTCCAGACTCTCTGATATCTCTTGCAGCAGCAAAGCCCTATGCCAGATCCTCATGTGGGAATTCATGCCATTATTACTTAAATTCCCCCTCTTATTCCCACAGCACACTACCTTCCCACAGTGAAGGCAGGCCACCCGACTGCTGTCACCTGGCCCCCTGGGGCACCCTCTTGAACCCCTCATGCCACCACTGGAGGCTGCTGCCTTTGTCCCCAATGTGACCATAGGGGGATCGGCATCAACAGGTATCTCCTCCACCTCCTCCTCACTCCCCTCATTGCTGCCCAGGTCCATGACCCCACCCACGCTGAAGCTGCTTCTGCTACCACCTTGCAGCATGGGAGGAGAGGATGCCCGGCTACTAATTGCTGAAGCTGGGGTGCTGCCGTCAAGGTGGGGAAGGATGCCCTCAAATGAATCCTCCCCCAAAACCTCAAAATCCCCGGGGGGTGCGCCAGAGGAAGAAGGCTGCCCAGGAGAGGTGGCTGCCCCTGCACCACTCCCAGCAACAGCACCCAAATTATCATCATTTCTGCGGCTCCCCATACTGATATCTGCTGCTGCCCCCAGTGAAAAATCAGCTGCTGCCAGTGCTTGGGGGGGGAGGGGATGTAGTGCTGCTTCCGCACAGACACCCCTTGGCCTTGGCTCCCTCCTCCAGTGCCACTGTTACTAGTGGAAGGCTGGGGCTCCCTGCCTTCCACACTATATTTCACTCCTGAGATCTCTGCTGGAACCTATTCCCCTGATAAGTTCTGCTGCCTTGAGGGGAAAATTCAGGTCTCTTCATCTTGGGTGGTGGGCAGCAGTGGCAGAAGTGACAGTGGGCTTGCCAACTCCCCCACATGCACATCCACGCCCACAGCCTCGCTCTCTACCAGGGCCACCTGCCCCAGAGGCTGAACTAGTAGTTCTTCCCTTTCTCATTGTACACACAAGTGCACACACAGTCAAAGAAGTACTGTATGATCGAATTATAAATACACAAAACCTAACCTAAACCTAACCTGTGAGGAAGGAAAGGAATTGGTAATACAATGAGGGCTAGGGAGGATTTTTTGTCTGCATGCACCAGTTCTGTAAAACGCAACCTGACAAGCAGAGAGCTCTCAGAACAGAGAGGGGGGAAATGGCCCGCCCATTATAAAGAGTTGCAGTGCCCTCCCCCAGAATCCCCTGATTGGTTGTGGGAGGCAGCAGGCATTGGGCAATCACAGAGTGTCATGAGACTGCTGGGGCCTGCTTGTGATACTCATTGGCCAGCGATACAGTCATCAGAAACAGCTGAACTGCTCGCCCCTCCCAACACAGGCACAGTTCAAGAGTTCAATCCTCTTTAGAGCTTTTAGATGTCTGCTCCCTCCTCCCCTCTCCATTTCCATCCAAAAAAACTCCTCAATTGTGTCACTAATAATAATGACAATGATAACGACATTGTCTATTTATTTATTCTAAAATTTATATGTCTCCCGCTCCTGCCCCAGGCATCTCGGGGCGGCTCACAGCATTTTAAAACATATTAAAACAAACAATTATAAAACTAAAATTAAAACAATATAAAACCCATCCCTCCCGCCCTAACCCAACCCACCCGCCCTATCTCCCTCGGGAAAGGCCTGGCGGAACAGACAGGTCTACACTGCCTACGGAAAGATGGGAGGTTGGTAATCAAGCAGATGTCCAATGGGAGGGAGTTCCACAGCTGCAGCGCAGCCACAGAGAAAGCCGTCCTCAAGGTGGACACCCGGGAAACCCGCTGGACCCTGAGGAGGGCGCCCCCGACCGACCACAGGGGACGATCCAGGACCTGAAGCATGAGGAGGTCCTGAACATACGTGGGGCCCAAGCCATTTAGGGCTTTAAAGGTCAGCACCAACACCTTGAATTGGGCCTGGAAAACTATTGGCAGCCAGTGCAGAGCGTGGAGCACTGGTACAATGTACTCGCATTGGCCCATCCCAGTCAAGAGACAGGCCACCACATTCTGCACTAGCTGCAGTTTCCGAACCAGCACCAAGGGTAGCCCCACATAGAGTGTGTTGCAGTAATCCAGTCTCGAGATAATAAAAGCATGGATGACTGTGGCCAGATCCGAGTCTGAGACAAACGGCCTAAGCCGATGCACCAGATGTAATTGGCTATATGCCCCCTTCGCCACAGTCATCACCTGGGCATCCAGGTGGAGCTGAAGGTCCAGGAGCACTCCCAGACTCTGGTCCTGAGAAACCAAGGAAGGATGGGGGCCATCACTCCCTCGGCCTTCCCCACAGTCATCATCTGTCATGTCAGGATTTAATTTCAGGTGGCTCGCCCTCATCCAATCCCCCACAACGATAAACACCGGGTAAACACGAGACTGCCAGGGCTGAGTCAGAGGAAAATGAGAGATATAGCTGGGTGTCATCAGCATATTGATGACATCTCACCCCATACTCCCTGACGACCTCCCCCAAAGGGTGCATCTACACATTGAACAAGAGATGGGATAAGATGGAACCCTGTGGAACCCCACATGTGAGATCCCAGGGGAAAGATGAAAACTCCCCCAGCACCACACGCTGGGTTCTCCCAGTCAGGAAAGAGTGGAACCATTCAAGAACAGTCCCGCTAATCTCTGCCCGGTTCCTCAGCCAGGTCACCAACATGTCATGATCGATGGTATCAAATGCAGCCAAGAGATCTAACAGGATCAACAGGGTTGAATAGCCCCGGTTCAATTCATGGGAGAGGTCATCAACCAAGGCTACAAGTGGAATCGCCACACCATAATCTGGATGAAAACCCGATTGCGAGGGATCGATAAAATTGACCCAGTCCAAATGCTCCTGAAGCTTCTGAGCCACCACCCATTCAATAACCTTTCCTAAAAAGGGTAGGTTAGAGACTGGCCAATAGCTGGCCAGGGCATCAACATCCAAAGATGGATTCTTCAGCAGGGGCTGTACCAGCGCCTCCTTGAAACAGTCAGGTACTCTGCCCTCCCTAAGGGAGGCGTCGACTATCCCTGCCAGCAGTGGCCCCAATATATCCCGGCAAGCCTTAACTAGCCAGGGCAGGCATGGGTCTAGTTCACAACAGGTGACTCAAACATTACCAAGAGCATCTGAGGGCAATACAGTCCAAAACTGATCCCATAAAACAGAACAAGATGGGGCTTCTACTGCCTCTGACCCATTATTTATTATTATTATTATTATTATTATTATTATTATTATTATAAACATTTATATAGCACCAGTCATGTGGCCTGGTGCTGTACAGAACATAGAATTAGACGTGGTCCCTGCCTGTGGCTTACAATCTAAAAGACAAAAAGGGGGTGGGGGTAGACAGGGAAAGGGTACAGTGGGAGAGACAGGGGAGAAGACAAACAAACATTCAAGCAGATGCGAAGTCTCAGGTGCGTATGCTTGGCTTGGTTTACAGAGAGGTTGGTGGCAGAAGTCAGCAGAGGAGGGCCGACAGTAAGAGTAAGGGGAAAGACTAACAGGCATTGGGAAAGGCAGCAAGGAAAAGGTGGGTTTTGAGGAGGGATTTGAAGGAGCGGAGGGAGGAGGCAAGGCGGATGTGGGCAGGGAGGGAGTTCCAGGC
>QEPC01007830.1:708056-733178 GCA_003113815.1 Sphenodon punctatus | reverse complement strand
TTTAGATTAGATTAGATAGATTTAGGTGTTATTTTTATTTTTTACTTATCCCTGTGTTCTTTCTCCCTACCCTCCATTGAATCCTCCCCTCCTCCATTTATATATTCCATCCCTGATTCCCTTCCCCTGTTTTTGGATTTATTTAGAGTAGGATGAGATTGATTTAGGTTTCATTTCAGTTTTGTACCCCTCCCTGTGTTGTTTAGTTGTGAGCTGTCTGTGTGTCCCCCCCACCCATCTCTGTGTAATATATATATAGAGAGATATATATTAGATAGTTACTATAAATATAGATAGTTCTAGGAGTTAGCTTAGTTATAGAGATAGATAGAGACAGTGTGTAGTGATTCAGTTTTATAGTGTGTTTGTAGGACTAGACCTTTGTAGTTATTAGATATTCCATTTAGTTCCATAGGTTTAATAGTTATTAGATTTAGTGTAGATATATATAATATTAGATAAAACAATTGAATTAAAAATAACATCATTATTATTATTATTATTATTATTATTATTATTATTATTATTATTATTAATTGCAGCATGACCAATGGTCATTGCTCATACAAAAAACACCAGACAGAAATAAAAACACCACTCACACAAAAAATGCAAAAGGAATACATAAATACAATAACCAAACAAAAAAGAAAAAAGCCATATAAAACCAAATACATAGACACAGCAATATCGTGGATCAATATCAAGGCAGAACAGAGGTCTGCGCAGATTTATAGAACCTACATATCCATAAATCATTTCTTAAGGAAAACACACCTTAGAAATAGTAAAATAATAAAACTTGATCAATATAAATCAATCTGCGGGGAAAGCCGTCGATGCCATGGTATTAAAATGAACAATCACTGCGCCAGCATTGTCCTAAGGCGATGCTTAATTCATTGCTTAGCGTGTCATAACTCTTCGCGCACATCATCCAGTGGGGATTTAAACACCAGGAAATTCCGTCTACGGCTTATTGCCAAACATAAATAATTTATTACTGCAGCAGTCAGTTCTGGGTCAGTATCCTTCAGGGCCCACTCTAGAAGGAAATGATTCGACCTGCCAGGCAGCTTCTTAAAAAAAAAAATCTCAGAAGGGTTTCTCTAAGGTTGTCATACAGATAGCTTCTCAATAAAAGGTGATCTGACGATTCCACCTCCAGATGGTCAAAAGGGCACATCCTTTCTAGGAACGGAATTCCCCCCACCCTGCCCTCCCATAGTCCGGTGGGGAGCACAATCAAGCAGACTCTAAGAAACATTATCTTCCCTCTGAGAGCTTGGAGTTCAAATAATCAGCCATACCCCCTTTATGTGGAATCAGGGACAAATAACCCCTCATATGGGGAGATTCCCTAATTTTGGCCAGTTCACACTGCCAATCAAGGTCATCCCAGCGCGTGAGTATTTCTGATCGCATCTGGGTAGGATCCCTGCTGGATAAGTACTCCCTAGACAATCCCATCTTTGCCAGTTTTAATTCAATTCATACGCACCACTAATTCCTATATCTATCCTTAAGCATAAGATCAGTTAGGCATAAAGCCGGTGAATTTGTTGTTTTATGCCACAATTTGAAGGACAAAACCCAAGCCCTATAGGTCCAACTTCTCTGCCCCGTTTCCAATCCAATAGTTGCAATAGGCGTCCCTCTAGGGGCTTTGACTAGCGCCTGAATAAACTTTGATTGCAAGAGGTCTAAGTTAAGGATAGTCAAGGGAGCCCACAGTTCTTCTCCAAACAGGAATTTGGCTTTGATCTTACAGTTAAAGACTTCCAGGGCTGTCTTGATAACATTCTGCCCTGTATTATCAAAAAGCCGTAACAGCGCAGCGAAAACACCCTTTGCTGCCAAAAGAGCCCTATTTTCATGTTCCTTCCAGCTCCCTGAAGCCTGGAAGCATATACCCAGGTATTTGAAAATTCTGACCTGCTGAATAAGTTGTCCATCCAACATCATTTATATACTTTCCTCTTCCTTGAGAATACCATAATTTTGGACTTCTTGTAGTTGATCGTCAAATGATTTGAATTTTAATATACAAAGAAGGTCTTAAGCTGTCTAGAAAGTCCAATACACGTTTGCGACAGAAGAACTAAATCGCCGGCATACAATAAACAGCCCATATAGCACTCTGCCAACCTAGGGGGAAAGAATCTTAGATCCTCCATAAGCGGAATAACATCGTTAATAAAAATTTTTTAAAAGGGCTGGAGCCAGAACACATCCTTGTCTAACTCCAATCGAGGCATCAGTTTCTCCCGTAACCCACCCCTCCCTACAGGTTTTCACTACTCTATTATGGTTCCTATAAAGACACTGGATAAGATGAAATAGTCTCCTATCCATCTAACTTGGACCACAATATGTCTCCCTTAACCGAGTCAAAAGCTGACTTAAGGTCCAAGAAAGCCACAAACATGTGATCATTCAGCTTCACATACTTCCCTGCAAGGTGATTTAATATCAGACAGTGTTCTACCACCGAACGCGCTTTCCTAAAACCTGCCTATTCTGGATGTATTATCTTGTTGACATCTAACCAACTCTGCAGTCGGGTAAGGAGCAATTTAGCATATAGCTTGCCTATAACACATAATAGGCTTATTGGCCGGTAATTCTCAGGATCCTGCCAGGAGGCTTTTTTATAAATAGGTACTACTACTGCCTTTTTTCCAGACAAGGGAACAAGTCCCGATTTATGGATAGCTGTAAAAAGTGAAGATAGCAAAGGAATCCACCAATTTTTATAGCTCTTGATGAATTCAATTGAAATAAGATCCATCCCTGTAGCCTTGTTATTTTTAAAGATATCAACCAGGGAAGACATCTCCAAGTCCATAATTGGGGGCCACTGAGGGAGAATCAGCTCAGACCTGCTATCTGAATCTTGCACATCCATTGTAATGTCAGGGTACAGTTGACAGTAATAGTTTTCCCATACCAAATCAGGAATAGTGACCTGTAGGGAAACCTTGCTACTAATTAGGGAGTCATTTAATCCAGAACTTCCTAGAGTCATTGAAATTCGCTGCCTCAAGCAGCTGCTCCCACCTTTGTCCATAAAAGAGTCTCTTTTTCTCTTTAATCAAGCCTTTATACTCCTTCTTAACTCGATAAAACAAAACCGGCAAACAGGGAGACTGGCCTTGATGATAAGTTCTATATACTGACTGAAAACTAGCCTTGGCCTTGTGACACTCCCTATCAAACCATGGTTGGTTCCTGCCTGGAGACGCAGAGACAGACACTGGAGCTGCTGCCAGTGCCAACAGATGGCACTGCATGAGATTGTTCAATTGATCAAAGGCCAGGATGGATTCTGAGTCAGAAAAATTAGCCATGATAATATCCTTACATTCCCTTACCTGCCCATCAGACAATAAAACATTTAAAGTTTCCAGGGAAATTTTACTCCATTTCAGTGGACAATGTCTCTCGTGAGATGTTCCGTCCTCAATTGCACATTGAGATTGGCCAGGTGCACCGGACTCAGGACATCAAACATGACTATAAGAGGTAAATGATCACTGAACTGGGGTCTCCCTACCAAAAAATTCCTTAGCTGGTCCAGGGCATTTTTTTATTTTTTATTATTTTATTTAATAGATTTTTATACCGCCCCATCCTGCACAGCAGCTCGGGGCGGTTTACAACAATAAAAACCATCTAAAACATTTAAAATACAATTATAAAGCATATCAATAAAACAGGGTGGTATAAGAATAAATATACAGGTGGGGGATTAAAAATCACCCCCCCCTCCCTCCCAAAGGCCTGGGCAAACAGCCAGGTCTTACAGTTCCGCCGAAATATCAAAAGGCTTGGGGCCAGGCGAGCTTCCTCCGGAAGGGAGTTCCACAGCCGCGGCCCTACCACCGAGAATGCCCGCTCCATCGTGGCCCCCCGCTTAACACGGGGGACCTCCAGGAGGGCACCCCCGGCAGACCGCAGGAGTCGTTCCGGGGCGCATTTGCAGAAACTGCCACAACGTCCACTGTAGTGGAACCCATAGGACCTTAAAAGGTCAATTCGCCCTCCCTATCGTGGCAGCAGGCCCCATTCAGCAAATGAAGGTTATGTGCTGTCAAGAGATTTAAAAAGTTTGCACCAGACGGTGTTACTTTAATATCCTTGGATTGTCTGGGGTGGAGCTGCAGAAGGTGATTCCTATCTGGGACGTCACAGTAAGGACTCAGGGCTTCATCATTCTGGCCAATTCCAGCATTAAAATCCCCCACTAGGACAAAAAGGCAGCTAGGAAATCTATCGAGGCTGTTGATGGCTGTTGATAATTCGACCCAAACCAAAGGGTCAAAATATTTAGAGTTACTAGTCTGAACATTAACATTCAAACAAGCAAATACTACCCTATTTATTCCAAGAACCACCCCCATGGCCCAGAGGGGAAACCTTAACTCCTCCAGCAAAGACCACCTGAAATTCCCCTTAATCAGGCAGCCTAACACACACACACACACACACACACACACACACACACGGGTCGACCTTTAGTATTGGATGCAGAGGCCAAAAGCTCATAGGAGGTATACACCTCCAGTTCTAGAGGAGCCTTGGCCCAAGTCTCTTGCACCAATATTATCTGGAACTGAGAGATATAAGTAATAAACTCAGGGTCCCTAGGACAGGAGAACCACCCGGCAATATTTCATGAACAGAGCCTGTAAAAAACCTAAGTCATGACACGCTAGCACTCAGTAAACAATATCACCCTCCTTCCTCCTAGAGGGTAATTCCTCTACTAATGAATGTTTGGACGTATGTGCATCCTCCACAGCAGACCACACTGGCACCAGTAAGCCAGTCTGGCAGCAAGAGATAGAACTTGAATTAGGGTTAATTGAAGTGACAAAGGAAGCAGTTACCTGGGGCCCTTCCTCAATTAAGATGGGGAAGGGCTCCATTGGGGACTTTAATGGAGTAACACCTGCATCCTCATCCTTCAACATATCAACCTGTAGAGGGGGATCCATATTGTCACAAATGGCCTCCTCTAGAGGGTGAACCCTCCTCTAGAGGGTGAACCCCCTTGAACCCTCCTCCATTGGTATCTTAATAAGTCTAGTGTTAACAGGTGCAGAGCTTGCGTGCCTCCATGGTCTACAAAAGGTCCGACTGGTTGATTTGACAGTCCTCATGTCACGGAAAGATGTTGTAATCAGTCACTGTGGGCCTTACGAGAGGGATAGGCTGCTTTCTTACCTCGCCCGAGATCAAAGGGCTCTTGATGGGGTCAACATGTACCTCCCCAACAGATATCCCCCAAGAATAAAAGAGATCAGGGTGAGCTAAGATCTTCGCAGCCAATGACATAGAATGAAAATGGACAATAACCCTTTGCAGGTTCTTAGGTGCTGGTAAAATCTGGAAATATCTTATATCCCAGGGGGGAATTCCTAGGGACAGAATAAAGGATAGATGGCACTGGATACCCACCTTAGAATTCCACAATGGGAACCGACCATCACATAATAGATATATCCTAAAGGACACTGCCCTGTCATCAGTCTGTAATTGACGGGCATGGGTGTATGAGTGCTGTGCACCCTCAGTCCCTTCTGAGTATTAGGTATGCTAGAGGCAGGCTGCCTAGTCTGGGCGCCGCTCCCTGCCGCTCGAGGTCCCTCAGGAGTTATCCCATCCAAGGAAGGGGCTGATGCTGCAATCAGCAGCTTCTAAGTTTCCTTGCCCCAAAGCCCTCCTCTATATTCCACAATGAAATCTACACGATAGCCGTTTGGGGGAATTCCCCGTGAGGGTCAAGCATCCTTTAAAACTTGAGAAGGATGGGCCAGCGGGAGCACTTTTCCTGGTTGCATTCCTAGGGGATGACTTGACAGGATTCTTGCCAGATACCATTTCCCACGTGCAGGACCAACTAATGCCCAATTAATGGGGAAAGTATTGCTTTTCACTTATGTAGGTATCGATAGCGACCAAGTGTTGGCGCTATGACTCAGTGAAGGGCGAGCCACTGCCCAAGGCTTGATATAGAATGGGGGGAAAACCTTAGGGGTCTAGCGTTGCTACTATAACCCCCATGAAGGGCAAGTTGATAATGGACAGGGTAGTGAGCCCAGGCCCTCCCACTGTATTTAGGGGGCGACCAACTGGGGGCTAAGTGGGTTTCACTATCTGTCCGATGGATAATTTGACTAGATGGGGCTTCCGGCTGGCTGGGAATGACGATTGTGCAGCTCTAGGAGGTGCGACTGGTCCTGTTTATAGAATCTAGTTTTGAAAATCTCTCAAACAAATGTAGGGGGAATTAGGGAATGTATTTGATTCCTTTTATATGCTTTATAACGTACTTGCGTTATTGTACGTGCAATTAGTTGGCCCATTTACTTTTGACCAACTATTACACTTTTTAATTTTGGGTATTTGGTGAGTCCTTGTCTGGAACATCGACTCGGACAAAGATGCTGTGATTTTACTTGTGTTTTGGGGTTCATATTTTTTGCCTTGTATTGATTGATTGCTTAATTTGTATTTTGTTATGGCCTCGGCTTCAACAATAAAACCATTGATTGATTGACAATGAAATCAGTTACATTACCATCTGGTCCTTCTGATTTTGTAATAGTGCAGTTACATCTCCCAATTGCACTACCAATTTCTTAATCAAATTGCCAATCACAAAACATTGGTTTCCCAGTAATTCAAGGGGTTAAGTTCTGATTCAAGGGAAGACTGTGAGACGTCCCCATCTGTGGAGTCCCCCCTCCCCTGAAGGAGAGGATCCAAAAGGGTGGGCATTGCTAACTCTGAGAAAAATTTATCATCACCTGGGTAATTTAAATTCAAGAGAGAGTCCACCGACAATAGATCACCAGTCTTGGTCATAGAAGAAGCAGATGTCCCTCCCTCGTTTACTCCATTGCCCATCCTTGAGCACACAAACAAGTCTAAACGTATTGCCTCCCACAGATTCCAATATCATCTCTATGCTGATGACACCCAGCTCTATCTTTCTACCCCCTCTCTCTCCTCTCTGTCCACTCACGCCTCGTCAACTGCCTCTCTGATATCTCCGCCTGGATGTTTCAACGTCAACTCAAGCTCAACATGGCCAAGACCGACTCCTCATTTTCCCTCCCTCCTCTTCCTCTCCCTCTCCCTCTAACCTGCCCATCGGCATCGATGGAGTCACCATCCATCCTGTTCTCCAAGCCTGTAGCTTGGGCTTCATCTTTGACATGCACCTCTCTTTTAAACCTTACATTGACTCTGTTGCCAAATCTTGCCGATTCACCCTCCATAACATTGCTCGGATCTGCCCCTTTCTCTCTACCTCCTTGGCCAAAACCCTTGTTCAGGCCATGGTTATCTCTCGCCTCGATTACTGCAACCTCCTCCTTGCTGGTCTCCCTCGCTCTCACCTGTCCCCCCTTATCGCAATCCAAAACTCTGCTGCCAAGGTCATTCACTCTGCCCGTCGCTTCAACCATGTGCATCCTCTCCTCTTCTCTGTTCACTGGCTCCTCCTTCCTGAATGTATCCTGTTTAAACTCCTGGTATTCATGTTCAAAACACTCCACAACCAAGCTCCCCCTTACCTCTCTGACCTAATCTCACTACACACTCCTGCACACGCTCTCTGTCCCCTCCCTCACTATCCCTCATTTCTCCTGCTCACCTAACCGCCTTCGACCCTTCCTCCTCGCTGCCCCCCATGCCTGGAACTCCCTCCCTAACCACATCCGCCTTGCCCCCTCCCTCCTCTCCTTCAAATCCCTCCTCAAGACCCACTTTTTCCTCACTGCCTTTCCCAATGCCTGCTAGTTGTACCCCATATACTTACTGTCTGCCCTCCTCTGCAGACTGCTGCAACCAACCTGACTGTAACCAAGCCAAGCACACGCACCTGAGACTTCCCATCCACCTGAATGTTTGTCTGTCTTCTCCCCTGCCTCTCCCACTGTCCCCTCTCCCTTTTTCCCCCTCCTTGTCTTTTAGATTGTAAGCCACAGGCAGGGACCGTGTGTATTTCTATGTTCTGTACAGTGCCAGGTACATGGCTGGCACTATATACATAATAATAATAATAATAATAATAATAATAATAATAATAATAATAATTTCAATAACTTTGAGTGGGATTGGTCAGCAGCAGCAGCCCCACCCTGGCGCCCTCTCTTCCTGGTCATCTTTAATACAAGGCACCAATATGAGCTGTGCCAGGTGTGGTAACACCGATGGTATACTTAACTTAAAGGGGGCAGCTCCAAAGCCCACTTATCCCCCCAGCAAAAAACATTATGAATATACAAAATCCTCAGGAGGCACACCCCACAGGGGACAAAGCCGACTTGTTCACCACCCAGAGAGTCCAGGACAACCTTTTCCAAAAGTCATTAGGAATCCTTCCAAGAGGCTACGAGTCAGATGAGGACCTAATACTTCCCCCTGGCTCCCCGCTGGTGCCTAAGGCCATGTACATAAGGATGCCCCCTTCTATGCACAGCCCTTAGGCGCGATGCCCTCAGGTGTGCGCCGGAGACCCCGCAGCAGCTTTAAATGTCCCGGGTGGAAGTGACGTGGGGAGGGGGGTATCCTCGTGTGCTCCAAAAAAGCACTTAATAGTGACAACTCCTACTCTGGCCTGTCCCCAGGGGCTCCTACTCTCGTTTGGTCGAATTGCCTAATGCTCACCAAAGCAGTACATGGGCAATGGCCCCAGGCAAATCCTGTCACACTCGGCCACTCTCCTTTGCTCCGGCAGTCCCACCTACGTGGCATTCCAGGCCCCACAGCAGCTTTAAATGTCCCGGGCGGAAGTGACGTGGGGAGGGGGGGGTATCCTCGTGTGCTCCGAAAAAGCACTCAATAGTGCCGCCTTGTACTCCTGCCTGTCCCCAGGGGCTCCTGCTCCCATCTGGTCTAATTGCCTAATGCCCACCAAAACAGTATACGGGCAATGGCCCCAGGCAAATCCTGTTGCACTCGGCCACTCTCCGTCTCTCCGGCAGTCCCACCTACCGTATCTGGTTCTCCAATGAAGTCTGCATAGAGTTAATGTCCTGGTTCATGCAGGGCTTTTCCATGGCTGTGCTGTTCCCTTTTGGCTGCTGACTGGGTTGAGACACTTCTGCTGGCATGCTTGCTTTCTAAGGCATCCTTCCTCTTCTGACTCCTCATTATTATTATAAGCATTTGTCTAGTACCAGCAGTGTACCTGGTGCTTTACAGAACAGTAAGATAGATGCAGCCCCTGCCTATGACTTACGATCTAATAGACATGGAGGGGGGATACAACGAGAAGGAACATAGGGAGAGACAACTGATAAATAACATTCAAACAGATGCAAGATCCCAGGTGCATGTGCTTGGCTTGTTTGCTGTTAGGCAGGAGTCTGCGGGGAGGGCAGACAGTAAATATAGAAAGGAAAGTTCTAGCAGGCATTGGGAAAGGCATCAAGGAAAAGGTGGTTTTTGAGGAGGGATTTGAAGGTGCAGAGGGAGGGGGCATGGTGGATGTGGACAGGGAGGGAGTTCCAGGCATGGGGGGCAGCAAGGGAGAAGGGAAAAGGCGGTTAGGGGATCAGGGGAGATGAGGGAGAGTGAGGTAGGGGGCAGAGGAGGAATGGAGAGTGCGTGCAGGAGTGTGTAAGGAAACAAGGGCTGAGAGGTAAGGGGGAGCCAGGTTGTGAAGGGATTTATAAGTGAATACCAGGAGTTTGTGAAGGATGCGTTCAGGAAGAGGGAGCCAGTAAAGTGAGGAGAGGAGAGGTTGCATGTGGTTGAAGTGACGGGCTCAGTGGATGACCCTAGCAGGGGAGTTTTGGATGGAGATAAGGGGGGACAGGTGAGAGTAGGGGAGGCCAGTAAGGGGGAGGTTGCAGTAGTCAAGGCGAGAGATGACCATGGCATGAACAAGGGTTTTGACTAAGGAGACAGAGAGAAAGGGGCGAATCTGAGCAATGTTGTGGAGGGCGAAGCGACAGGACTTGGCAACAGAGTCGATGTAAGGTTTAAAGGAAAGGTGAGTGTTGAAGATGAAGCCTAAGCTACGGGCTTGGAGAACAGGACATACGGTGTCCCCATCAATAATGATGGACAGGGAAGAGGGAGAGGAAGGGTAGGGAGGAAAGATAAGGAGTTCAGTCTTAGCCATGTTGAGCTTGAGCTGACGTTTGGACCTCCGGGCGGAGATATCAGAGAGACAGTTGATGAGGTGAGCTTGAACAGAAGGGGATAGAGAGGGGGTGGAGAGATAGAGTTGAGTGTCATCAGCATAGAGGTAATATTGGAAGCCATGAGAGGCAATGAGTTTGCCAAGGGACAGGGTGTAGATAGAGAAGAGGAGAGGGCCCAGGACAGAGCCTTGGGGAACCCCAACAGAGAGGGGGAGGGAGGAGGAGCTGGAATTGGGAAGTGTCACATTAAAGGAGGGATCAGAGAGGTAGGAGGAGAACCAGTCAAGGACAGAGTGGCAGAAGCCTAGGGAGCAAAAAGAGTCCAGTAGGAGTGAGTAGTCAACAGTGTCAAAGGCAGCAGAGAGGTCAAGGAGGACAAGAATGGAGTAAAGGCACTTATATTTAGTGACAAGTAGATCATTGGAGATCTTGGCAAGGGCATTTTCAGTGGAGTGAAGGAGACGGAAGCCAGATTGGAGAGGGTCCAGGGAGGAGTTGGCAGAGAGGAGATCCAGGCAGGGGGAGTAGACAACACCTTCCAGAAGCTTAGAGATGAAGGGTAGGAGGGAGACCGACTGATAACTAGAGGGATCAGAGGGGTCGAGGGTGGACTTTTTGAGGATGGCAGAGACAGTGGCGTGCTTGAAGGCAGAGGGGAAGGAGCCAGTGGAGAGGGAGAGATTAATGACATGTAAAAAGGGGGGCAACAGTGGGAGCAATGGAGGTCGGGAGGCAGGAGGGGGCAGGTGGAGGGGTTGGAGGAAGAGACCAAAGAAGAGATTTCCTCAAGGGAGGCAGGAGGGAATGAGAAGGGGATAGAATGGGAAGTGGGTAGTGAGGGAGCATGGAGAGGCGATGGGTGGGAAGCAAGGTCCTGGTGGATCCTGCCACTCTGAGGTGAAGAATGACATGAGATCCTGAGCAGAAAGGGAAGAGGTTGGAGAGGGGCAGGGGGGCTTGAGATGGGAGTCAAAGGTGGAGAAGAGGCGGCGGGGGTCACCCTGGGAGGTATAGTAGTGTTGCCTCACCAGGAAGATAGCGGAGCAGAGGGAGGAGAGGGAGAATTTATAGTGGAGGAAGTCAGGGTGGGAGCGGGTTTTGCGCCAGAGGCGATCAGCATCCTGGGTGCAGGAGCGGAGGTAGCGGATAGTAGGGGTGAGCCAGGGATGTGGGTTTTGGAGTCGAACGGGGTGGGAGGAGAGGGGAGCAAGAGAGTCGAGGGTCATGGCTAGAGAAGCATTGAGAGAAGCGATGGCAGTGTCAGGGGAAGAGGAGGAGAAAACAGGAGGGAGGAGGGGGGAGAGGGAGGAAGCAAAGTCTAAAGGGTTAATAGCGTGAAAATCACGGAAGGGGCGTGGAGCTGGGGAAGAAGATAGGGGTTGGTGGGAGAGATTGAAGGAAGCAAGGTAATGGTTCGACAAGGGAGAAAGGTCAAAGGAGAGGTCAACAACAGGACAGTTTCTGAAGAAGATGAGGTCAAGAGAGTGGCAACCTGTGTGGGTGGGGGAATCAGTCCAGAGGCGGCGATCAAAGTAGGAGGCTAGGGAGAGAAAGTAGGAGATAGTAGGGATGTGTGAACACAGTTCGGAAGTTCAGAGTTTGGACCGAACTCAAATAGTTTGGTCGACCGAACTGAGCTTTCGAACCGAACTCGAATTTGACCGAACTGTTTGGTCGAATCCAAACCAGTTCGGAAGGCAAAAAACACCAGTTTTGAATGTACAAACTCGGTTCAGAAGTTCGGAATTCTACCGAACTCGAATAGTTTGGTCGACTGAACCAAACTTTTGAACCAAACTCGATTTTCGAACCGAACCGAACCGAATTTCTGAACTTGGTTCTGTTCGCACATCCCTAGGAGATAGAGGGCTGGGAAGGTGTGTCAACATGTATGTTGAAGTCACCAAGAATGAGAGTGGGGGTATCATTGGTGAGGAAGAAGGTAAGCCAGGATTCAATGTCCAGGAAAGAGGAAAGGGGGTCGGGGGGTCGGTATATGACAGTGACACAAAGGTGAAGGGGGGAGTAGAGATGCATGGAGTGAGCCTTGAAGGAGTGGAAGGAGAGGGAGGGGGAGTGGAGAGGGGCTGGAATTGACAGGGGTTGGCAAAGAGAAGACCCACACCACCACCCCAACCTTCGGGGCGGGACTGGTGAGAGAACAAAAGGCCTCCAGAGGAGAGGATGGCAGGGGTGACAGAGTCAGAGGGAGAAATCCTGGTTTCAGTAACTGCAAGGAGTTCAAAACGGTGAGAAAGGAAGAGGCCATGAATGAAAGGGGCTTTGTTAACGGAAGAGCGGCAGGTCCAGAGGGATCAGGAGAAGGGGAGTTGATCAGGGAGAAGGCAGGGAATGTGGATGAGGTTGGGGGAAGTGGAGTGATGGGACTTGCAGGGACTGTGTAAGGGAGGGGAGGAGGGGGCTTGCATGGAATGGTTAAAGGGGGTGAGGGGGAGGAGAGGGAATAGGCAAGGCGGGAAATAAGGGGCGGGGAGGTTGGAGAAAGAGTGTTGGAGGAGGGAGAGGGAGAAGCAGGGGAGACAGCAGCAGTGAGAGAAGGAGAGGAGAGATGGAGGGTGAGGGATTGGTGGAAATAAGGGGAGACGTTCTAATGGTCGGTGTTCACAGCAGCAGAGTGGATAACCAGCCCTGCGGATGGCATGGGAGAGTCCAGGTGAAGGCCAGTGATGATGCAAGCGATGGTTGGAAGAGGCTGTGTTGCACGGATGTCCTCACTGGAGTAGGGTCCTTGCGGGCCTCGCTCTGGCCTCACAGTGGCTACAAAATGTCCAGTGCCCGTTTGTCGCCGCCCTTTGGGCACCACCCAAGGGCAGCCGCCCTCAGGATAGGGCAGCTTCTTGCTATGGTGGCTGGGAGAGGAAGGTCCCAGGTGACTGATTGCTTACCTACGTGGGGCAGAGTGGAGGAAGCAGGTCACACTCTGCGCTGGGGGCAGGGCATGCACGGGGTTTCCTTCAGGGGTCCCTTCTCAGTGGAGGGCAGATATAAAATCTTTGTGTACATTCTTTGGGTTGGAAGACATCGAGAAGGGAAGTAGGAGAGGCCAGTCTTCTGCCCATAAGGCAGCACAGAGGGGTAAAAGATTGGTCAGGTCAAACTCAGCTGGTAACAGATATAACTTTTATAATAACTTTTTAAAAAACAAACATTAACAACGTAACAACTACAAGACATAAAAATAAACTTATTAGTGTCTCAGGGCCAAACGATACCGATACCGAAAATAAAATCTTCAAAATCGATATCGATATTGGTGCCGATATCGGCACCAATATCGATATCAATTTCCAAATGTTCAGCTGAACTGAACTCCGCCGAACCGAACAACCGAACCCAAACTCGGTTCCCAAACTGAATGACTGAACCCAAACTCGGTTCCCGAACCGAATGACTGAACCCAAATTCGGTTCCCGAACCGAATGACCAAATGGCTGAACATCCGATCTGCGTTCTGTTCTCACATCCCTAAAAAAAACTATAGGATCTATCTATCTATCTATCTATCTATCTATCTATCTATCTATCTATCTATCATCATCTAATTTGTATACCTAAACCTATATCTATATCTATATATGTATGGGGGGGGGGAGTGGACAGACAGGGGAAGGGAAAAGGTAAAATAAAGATTATAAGGAAAGGCAAGGTATAACACTGAGGGCTGGGGAAGAGTTTTAGTGCAAGCAGCACCCGAGTTCTGTAAATGCAACCTGACACAGCAAAAGCTAACATAGAACAAGAATCAAACAGCCTGGCCCTGCAACACAAAGGGTCCCTGTGCCCTCCCAAGAACCCTCATGATTGGTTCTGGGAGGTAGGAGGCATTGAGCAATCACAGGGTGCCATTCAACTGCCTGGGACCTGCTTGCACTGCTGATTGGTCAGCGATTACATCCATCAGGACGTTCCACACCCATCACAGGCCGAGTTCAAGAATTCATCACTGTTTCTGTCTCTAAGATATCTTCTCCATTCTCCTCTCTCCACAGTTCCCTCCAAAAAACACCTACCAGGCAATAACAAAATCAATAGCAACTTTTGTTATCTGTAATTGGTTTTGTTATTTATCTTCATTATCGTTATTGCAATAATGATAACGAAAACAAAGATGTTCATTATCTTTATCAATATACCAAAAATGAAGTGCACACCCCTATCTCTGACATTTTGCGACAGCTTCTGACTTTTTTAACAGTCTCACCCTTTGTTTTCTGGCAGTTTCTGACACTTTCTGGCAGTATTCTGACACTTTCTGATACTTTTTGGCAGTATTCTGATACTTCCTGACACTTTCCAACAGTATTCTGACACTTTCAGACAAACATCAAAACAAGTGTTGAACTTAACTGGGGATTGGGAAAACAGCAACAGATGGGTGGTTTCTGACAGAATTGTCGAAATCTGTGACATGTTGTTTCCGGCCTACAGACTAACCCATAGCAGCCCTATTCAACTTACAAAAATGAATGGAAAATGGCAAAAACAGTGGGAAAGCCGGTAAGTTTGTGTGTCACACAAATCTCAGTGAATGGCCTTTTTCTGATGGAAGCATCAGTCGCTTCAATTTTTCGTTTTAGGTCATTTGTTCACACGGCCAAAGGGGTACCCAGAAATGCAAATGATACCCTTGTTAACAAGTCAACTGTTTCTTTCAGCACTAATTCAATATTTAACTAAACTGAATATCTTTTCAGAAGATGTGTGCTATCTCAACCAAATAGAGGATGATGCAGAAAACACTGGTTGAATGTATATAGCCTGTGTGATGTTGGAAATCAGACCAGAGTATCATCCATACTGGTTAGGGGTGTGCAATTTAGTTACTAAAATGAATGTTGCCCATAAAAATGGATGATGAATAAAACACAAAACACTGTGCATGCACAAATGGCTCCTGGGGACCATCTGCGCATGCTCATCCTTTTCTAAAATGAAAATGGCAGCGTCCGTGCCATTTTGGAAGAGGGCAGCTGGTCTGTGCATGTGACAAAAATTATGTCTTGTCCCAGTGAAAGTGATGAAAAAAGTCCCAGAAGGCGACGAAAAAGTCCTAGAAAGTGATGAAAATGCTGGAAAAAAATGCTGGAAGTGCAGAATCACTGTAAACTGATGAAGTAACAATGGACGCTCACAAGCACTCCCAAAAGATCAGTATTTCCCTTCAGAACACGAACTCGGTATCCCAGTACTAAATTCAGTTCTACTGAGTACCAAGGTTCCAAAAACTCAATTCAGTACTCAATACGTGGTTCCACCTCAATCAGGTAATGTTTAACTGATTGCATCATGCATCCAACCGCCGAAAAACTTACCTTCACTCACTGAGCAGGTACTCACCATTAGAATATTTCTCCCTTATTTGGTAGGCAGGAGTGGATGTGGGGCAAAGGGACGGGACAGGGGGTCAAGTACAGGACGTTTTTTGTTTAGTTGCCCAGGGAAATAAAAGTCATTGGGCATTATTCATTCTTTCTTTGGTGATCTGGCTGTTTGCTGCTTCTTGGTAAGTGTGTCCAGTCGGAATTTCACCTGAAATATTTTAAAGTCACTAGTCAGTGGGTCTGCAGGCATGGGCTGATGGCTGGACTTACGGTTTTACTTATGTCCTATCTTTATCAGAGCAATGTTTAGATTTAACTGAAAAACAATTTTGTGGAGAAATTCACAATAGAGAAATATATGAATTAACCCCGAGGAATTTGATTCTCTCTCTCTCTCTCTCTCTCTCTCTCTCTCTCATATTAGCAACAGCTCATCATGAGAGTACAAAGCCACAGGGCTTCCTTAAACTTATTTTTACAGGAAAGAAATGTGAAATCATAAAGCTCTAGCTACCATCACTGCAGTCGAGATTGACTCTCCGTTTCTGTGGATTTTAGATGCAATTACAACTGAAAGAGGAGGAAGCCAAGCAAAACAGACACAGAGTCTAATACTCTATCTGTCAGTCACGAAGATGAGCTTCTCACTCCTGGCTTTTACCAAATTAACACATCAGTGACTTATGCATAAACTTGTAACTTTAATTCGTAGCTTGACAAACCATAAACAAGAAACCAAGCTCCACATTTCCCATTTCTCAATAAATGCTTCAAAAGACATTCAGTGAAGTCAGCTGGAGTTTGTGAGAAGATTAAGTGATGCAGTAGATGTGTTTCCACGGACATGATGGTCCACATACTTGGGTGTTAACGTTCTTTGTTAATGTACAGAGATGGACCAATACAATGTTTCCTCGGAATAAGGTAGGAATGGGGAACCTTTTCTTCTTCTGGTGTCACATGGATAGTTAAAAATTGCAAGTGGGTCGTTCAAAAAACAATGAGAGATGTTGACTCTCATTACCCAAGATGTTAATATTTTATATTTGGACTTAAACCAGGCAGTCTGAATTATTTCCGTGCTGAAATAGAACCATTACCCGAGTCAGAAATGTGCAGTACATAGGTAAGAAGCTATATCACCATATAAAATAAATAAAAGGATGACATCAAGAAATGCATAAAAGAGAATAGAGCTGTAATAGGTAGTGCATTTTATACAGCCAGGAACTATCTGCATTTCGCGTGGTCTATCAGGCACCTAATTGGCATTCGCGTACCAAATCAGGCACCAGATGCCCTGAAAATGCCAGATATTCCTGTTGCCAAATTACCCATTTATCATTTTACTGATTGGTAAAATGGTAAATTGCTACAGGAAACAGATTGGAAAGCTGAGAAAGCAATACTGGAAGTCGGAAAACTGGATGAAAACGGGTAGATCAGTACATCAGGAAGTCTTCCCGTCACTAGTTGCTCAGGACTAGCTGCTCAGGACTAGTCTGAGCAAGCACAGCATGGGGGCGGCATGGACCATCTACCCAGATGAAGAACTCCAAACTGCACGAGCCATGGGACTACTCGTTGGCTGGGTGCCAATCCCCCAAGTTAACACCCGTGACAAGCCAAGATTGTATATTTTGATGTTGTAAGCTCTCCTGAGCTGCCATTGGCAGGAAATGCAGAGTAGAAATTAAAATAATAAATAAGTAATATATAGAAATGGTTGCATACCATGCATACAATGTGTGCATCTTCTGTCCTTGGTGTGCACACAGTGCACATATTTATTTATTTATTTTTATTTGTTGGTTGGTTGGTTTATTAATAAAATAATTTAATACCCCGCCCCTCCTGCTCCAAGCAGCCTGGGGCAGCTTACAATATTAAAACACAAAAAAACAGTAAAATCATAAAATACAAAAAAAGGGAGGCACCAAACCAAACTGCCCCCTACCCCCTTCCTCCCCTTCAACCCTACACCCCATCTCCATCGCTAAAAGCCAGGCAGAACAGTCAGGTGGAAGGAGGGACCCGGGCCTCCACTGGGAGGGAGTTCCACGGTCTAGGTGCAGCCACCAAGAACGCCCTCTCCATAGTGGCCTCTTGGACCATATAGGACTTTATAGGTCAAAACCAATACCTTGAATCATGCCCGGAACACTATAGGGAGCCAGTGCACAGCCTGGAGCACTGGTATAATATACTCATGGCGAACCGTCTCTGTAAGGAGATGGGCCGCAGCATTCTGCAGTAGGGATGTGCGAATGCGGTTCGGGTGTTCAGTGTTCGGCCCGAACTCGGCCCGTTTGAACGGCCAAACCGAACAGCCGAACTGAACACGGAAACGGCCGAACAGTTTGCCCACATTCGGGTGAGTTTGGCGGCATTCGGGCAGGAAAAACGTGACTGGAAGGCCCGGGGGGGAGGTGGAACTGAGGAACAGACTTCCTGGCGCAAGGGGTGGAGAGGTTTAGACTAGCAGCCAGCCTGCCCAATCACCATCCCTCTTTTCCTCAGACCACTGGCTTCACAGTCTGAGATTGGCATGGGGCTAGGCTGCACAGAGCCAATGGGGCTTGTGGTAAGGTGGACACAGCAAGTAACAAAAGTCATTGCCCTCCCCCCTTCCAATTCGTTCTGAGCTAGCCACTTATCCTGTCGGCAGGCGTTTTCAGAACTCTCCCTCTCCCAGCAGTTTGTGTTCCTAATCCATTGCCATCCTCCTCCTATTTCATCCATTCCCACACATTTACCTCCATAGTTTCATGCATTTAGATTAGATTAGATAGATTTACGTGTTATTTTCATTTTTTACCCCTCCCTGTGTTCTTTCTCCATCCCCTCCATTGAATCCTTCCCTTCTTCCACTATATATTCCATCCCTGATTCCCTTCCCCTGTTTTTGGATTTATTTAGAGTAGGATTAGATTGATTTAGGTTTCATTTCAGTTTTGTAACCCTCCCTGTATTGTTTGTTGTGAGCTGTCTGTGTTCCCACCCCCAACCCTGTGGATAGATAGATAGATAGATAGATAGATAGATAGATAGATAGATAGATAGATAGATAGATAGATATAGGAGTTAGCTTAGTTATAGAGATAGATAGAGATTGTGTGTAGTGATTCAGTTTTAATATTTTATAGTGTGTTTGTATGACTAGGCCTTTGTAGATATACTATTCCATTTAGTTCCATAGATTTTAGACTAGTTAATAGCAGTTAGAGTTAGTGCAGATATAAATAATATTAGTTTACAAATTTGAATTCTTTGGGTTGGAAGACATGGAGAAGGGAAGTAGGAGAGGTCGGTCTGCTGCCCGTAAGGTGGGCAATGGGGCACATGGCAGAGGTGGTAGGGGCCATGCCAGCAGAGTGGCAGCAGGCAGCAACTCAAGCCCATCACCACGCCCCAAACTCCACAGGCCTGATTTTGGCAGTCAGGCTTCTGAGGCTCCCAGCAGTGACACTAGCCGGGGGGTGGCACTAGCCGGGGGAGTGTTTCAGCGGCGCCTCCTGCCAGCGTCCTCCACTGCCACACAGGGTAGGCCTGTACTCCAGGAGGCTGTGTCTGTCTCTGCTGTGGGTGCAGGAGTAGGTGCAGGTGCTTCAGGGCAGGGTCCGAAGTTCACCATGGGCCACCATCGTCCCTTATTATTGAGCGATCCCCATCAGTCCAGGGCTGGTGGATCCCACTCAAGCTGCTAGAGGCAGGGTCCGATCCCCGGGCAATGGCAGCAGGGAGACAGAGAGAGTGGCAGCAGCATCATGGGCAGTCCATCAGCCTCAGGGTCCCAGTACTCACCTTGGCGGGACATCACTGTGATTGGGGAAAGCGATGCATACACTAGTCCTGTGGAGGAGATGTCTGGAGCTGAGGCGATGGCTGTCCCTCCGAGAGCTGTGTCACCACCATGTTCTGCCCCTCCCAGCAGCACTGGCAGCGGCGCATCAACCGGTGCAGACCAGAAGGCAGGAAGGGGCAAAAAAATCCTCTATCTGGGCACATTTTAAGTTGGTGAGGGAGGATGATCCCAGGGAGGTGAAGTGCACTTTGTGCCAGAAGGTGGTGAAGCCTGGGCGGGTGCTCACCAACCTTGGCACAACTGCCATGGTGAGGCACCTGAGGGAATGCCACAGCGCTGTGCTGCTAAGTGGGCAGGCAGGAACAGTGGATCCCAGCGGGTTCCCAACTGCAGCGGACAGTCGTCTACCTCCATCAGTGGGTAAGCGTCCTGCTCAAAATCTAACACCTGCCTCTACCAGCAGGAGTGGTATTGCTGCAAGGGGGGAGCAACAGGAGCAGCAGCAGCAGCAGAAGCAGCATCAGTCCACCATGGAGGAGCTGGGGTGGGTGCAGCTGCCAAATCCATTGGCAGCTGCAGGATGTTTGGTCGGTTCGGATCGCATTCAGATCACGTTCGGATCACGTTCGGATGAGTTCAGGTGACAAAAACGTGTCACTGGAAGGCAAAACATGATAGGGAGGGAGAGTCAGCTGAGGAGCAGACTTCCAGGCACCAGGGGTAGAGACTGAGGCTTGGAGTAGCAGCGAGTAGGGGTGGGACACCGGCTCAAATACCGGCTACTGGATTTACTGGTTTCCGGATTTTAAAAAACCGGATTGACGGATTTGTGTACCAGTTTACTGGTACCAGATTTGTTCCATTGATTTCAATGGGGAACTGTCCCCATTGAAATCAATTGAAAAAAAACACAAAAAACCTCCCCCTCCCAGACTGTGCGGGTGGAAGGGGCGACACCCCCCACCCACCCTGCCCAGCCTGTCTTTAAAAAAAATATTTTCCCCTGAAGTCCTGGGCTCTGGGCCACCGCCGGTGTCCTGGAGCCCGCACCAGCAGGTACTAGGGTGATCCCTGGGGTGGTTTAAGACCCCCCACCTCAGGGATCACCCTACCTCCCCACCAAGGGATCTCCTACCTTGCAGTCCGGGCGGCGGCAGCGGCAGCAGCAGCAGTCCAACTCCGGCGGCTTCAGCGCTGGCTGTGGCTGCCGGCTTAAGCGCTACTAGGCCTTCCGGTGAACTTCCGAAGGCCTAGTAGCACTGAAGCCGGCAGCCACAGCCAGTGCTGAAGCAGCCAGAGTCGGACCTCCACCTCCAACTCCCGGAGCGCAAGGTAGGCGATCCCTGGGTGGGGATGTAGGTAGGGTGATCTGATCCCTGGGGTGGGGGGGTGTTAAACCACCCCCACCCCAGGGATCGTACCTGCTGGTGCGGGCTCCAGGTCACCGGTGGCGGCCTGGGGCCCACACTAGCAGGAACTTTGGGGGAAAAACAATTTTTTTAAAGCCAGGCTGGGCAGGGTGGGTGGGTGGTGTCCCCCCTTTCACCCACGCAGTCTGGACTGGGGAGGGAAAGTAAAGTGGGGGTTTTTTGGGTGGTTTTTTTACATTGCGGCCATTCGTTTGAATGGCCGCAATGTAAAAATCTGGTACGGGGGAATCTGGTAAATGGGCCGGATTACCGGGTTTAATCCGATACTGCCGGTACACCAAATACCGGCAGTATCGGATACCGGAAGATCCGGTAGTCCCACCCCTAGCAGCCAGCCTGCCCAATCACCATCCTTTTTTGCCTCAGACCACTGGCTTCACAGTCTGCGATTGGCCACGGGCTAGGATGCATGGAGACAATGGGGTTTGGGGTGAGGTGGGCACAGTAAGTAACAAAACTCATTGCCCTCCCCCCTTCCCAACACCTCCTGAGCTAGTCACTGTTCCTGACAGCAGGTGTTTCAGAAGGCTCCCTCTCCCAACAGTTTTTGTTCCTTCCTATTCCTAATCCATTGCCATCCTCATCCTTTTTCACAAATCCAACCCATTTACCTACATATTATCATTTATTTAGATTATATTAGATAGATTTAGGTGCTATTTTTTGTTTTTACCCCACCCTGTGTTCCCTGTGTGCACTCTTCCTTCCTCCCCCCTCCATTGAAACCTTTCCCTCTCCCTATTATTACATCCCTGATTATTCCCTTTCCCTTTTTTAAGTTTTGGATTTATTTAGAGTAGGATTATTATTAGATTGATTTTCATTTCAGTTTTGTACCCTTCCCTGTGTTCTTTGTTTCTCCCCCTGTATAATATTGTATATATAGAGATAGATAGATATTAGATAGACAGTTACTAAATAGATATACATAGTAGTTAGCTTAGTTATAGAGATAGATAGAGATACAGTGTCTTGGTGGAACAAGGACTTTGTAGTTATTAGGATATTCCATTTAGTTCCATAGGTTTTAGAATAGTTAATAGCAGTTAGATTTAGTGTAGAGATAGATATAATATTAGATAAACATTTGAGTAAAATTTTTTTAAAAAAGTCTTTGTATGTGTTTGCTTGAGTTGGAAGACATGGAGAAGGGAAGTAGGAGAGGCTGGTATGCTGCCCGTAAGACAGGCAATGGGGCACATAGGAGAGGTGGTGGTAGGGGCCGTGCCCGCGGAGCGGCAGCAGGCAGCAGCAGCAGCCCGAGCACATCACCACTCCCAAACTCCACAGGCCTGCTTTATAACAACAGGCTTCAGCGGCTCAGCATTGCCTCCTGGCGGTGCCCTCCACTGCCACACAGGGCACTAGAAGGCCTGCAGTACATAAGACTGTGGCTGTCTCTCCTGCGGCTGCAGGAGCAGGTGCTGCTGCTTCCGATGTTCCTCCAGGCCCAACAATGTACCCGATTGTGGAGGTGATCCCCAGAAGTCCAGAGCTGGTGAATCTCACCCTGGCTGCTAGAGGCAGGGCCTGATTCCCAGGCAATGGCAATAGGGAGAGGCGTAGCAGCAACAGCTGCAGTAGCAGCTATAGAGGGGGGCACAGGGAGAGTGCCAGCAGCAAGGCAGGCTCAGGCAGTCTAGCCTCAGGGTACCAGTACTCCCCTTCATGGGACATCACCGTGATCACAGACAACAGTGGGTCAGAGGTAGGGATGGGCGAACACGGTTCGAAAGTTTGGAGTTCAGCCCGAACTCAGCCTGTTCAGACGACCGAACCNCCCTGCCCAGCCTGTCTTTAAAAAAAATATTTTCCCCTGAAGTCCTGGGCTCTGGGCCACCGCCGGTGTCCTGGAGCCCGCACCAGCAGGTACTAGGGTGATCCCTGGGGTGGTTTAAGACCCCCCACCTCAGGGATCACCCTACCTCCCCACCAAGGGATCTCCTACCTTGCAGTCCGGGCGGCGGCAGCGGCAGCAGCAGCAGTCCAACTCCGGCGGCTTCAGCGCTGGCTGTGGCTGCCGGCTTAAGCGCTACTAGGCCTTCCGGTGAACTTCCGAAGGCCTAGTAGCACTGAAGCCGGCAGCCACAGCCAGTGCTGAAGCAGCCAGAGTCGGACCTCCACCTCCAACTCCCGGAGCGCAAGGTAGGCGATCCCTGGGTGGGGATGTAGGTAGGGTGATCTGATCCCTGGGGTGGGGGGGTGTTAAACCACCCCCACCCCAGGGATCGTACCTGCTGGTGCGGGCTCCAGGTCACCGGTGGCGGCCTGGGGCCCACACTAGCAGGAACTTTGGGGGAAAAACAATTTTTTTAAAGCCAGGCTGGGCAGGGTGGGTGGGTGGTGTCCCCCCTTTCACCCACGCAGTCTGGACTGGGGAGGGAAAGTAAAGTGGGGGTTTTTTGGGTGGTTTTTTTACATTGCGGCCATTCGTTTGAATGGCCGCAATGTAAAAATCTGGTACGGGGGAATCTGGTAAATGGGCCGGATTACCGGGTTTAATCCGATACTGCCGGTACACCAAATACCGGCAGTATCGGATACCGGAAGATCCGGTAGTCCCACCCCTAGCAGCCAGCCTGCCCAATCACCATCCTTTTTTGCCTCAGACCACTGGCTTCACAGTCTGCGATTGGCCACGGGCTAGGATGCATGGAGACAATGGGGTTTGGGGTGAGGTGGGCACAGTAAGTAACAAAACTCATTGCCCTCCCCCCTTCCCAACACCTCCTGAGCTAGTCACTGTTCCTGACAGCAGGTGTTTCAGAAGGCTCCCTCTCCCAACAGTTTTTGTTCCTTCCTATTCCTAATCCATTGCCATCCTCATCCTTTTTCACAAATCCAACCCATTTACCTACATATTATCATTTATTTAGATTATATTAGATAGATTTAGGTGCTATTTTTTGTTTTTACCCCACCCTGTGTTCCCTGTGTGCACTCTTCCTTCCTCCCCCCTCCATTGAAACCTTTCCCTCTCCCTATTATTACATCCCTGATTATTCCCTTTCCCTTTTTTAAGTTTTGGATTTATTTAGAGTAGGATTATTATTAGATTGATTTTCATTTCAGTTTTGTACCCTTCCCTGTGTTCTTTGTTTCTCCCCCTGTATAATATTGTATATATAGAGATAGATAGATATTAGATAGACAGTTACTAAATAGATATACATAGTAGTTAGCTTAGTTATAGAGATAGATAGAGATACAGTGTCTTGGTGGAACAAGGACTTTGTAGTTATTAGGATATTCCATTTAGTTCCATAGGTTTTAGAATAGTTAATAGCAGTTAGATTTAGTGTAGAGATAGATATAATATTAGATAAACATTTGAGTAAAATTTTTTTAAAAAAGTCTTTGTATGTGTTTGCTTGAGTTGGAAGACATGGAGAAGGGAAGTAGGAGAGGCTGGTATGCTGCCCGTAAGACAGGCAATGGGGCACATAGGAGAGGTGGTGGTAGGGGCCGTGCCCGCGGAGCGGCAGCAGGCAGCAGCAGCAGCCCGAGCACATCACCACTCCCAAACTCCACAGGCCTGCTTTATAACAACAGGCTTCAGCGGCTCAGCATTGCCTCCTGGCGGTGCCCTCCACTGCCACACAGGGCACTAGAAGGCCTGCAGTACATAAGACTGTGGCTGTCTCTCCTGCGGCTGCAGGAGCAGGTGCTGCTGCTTCCGATGTTCCTCCAGGCCCAACAATGTACCCGATTGTGGAGGTGATCCCCAGAAGTCCAGAGCTGGTGAATCTCACCCTGGCTGCTAGAGGCAGGGCCTGATTCCCAGGCAATGGCAATAGGGAGAGGCGTAGCAGCAACAGCTGCAGTAGCAGCTATAGAGGGGGGCACAGGGAGAGTGCCAGCAGCAAGGCAGGCTCAGGCAGTCTAGCCTCAGGGTACCAGTACTCCCCTTCATGGGACATCACCGTGATCACAGACAACAGTGGGTCAGAGGTAGGGATGGGCGAACACGGTTCGAAAGTTTGGAGTTCAGCCCGAACTCAGCCTGTTCAGACGACCGAACCCAACCGAACCTCTGAGCACGAACTGGCCAAACCAAACTCAGTCTGAACAGCAAAATGACTGAACAGTTCGGTCAGTTCGGATCGCGTTTGGGTGAGTTCGGGTGGCAAAAAAAGGTTCACTGTAGGGTCAAACGTGACAGGGAGGAGTAGTCACTGAGTACTAGTCACTGAGGAGCAGACTTCCAGGCACCAGGGGTAGAGAGGCTTGCAAGAAATGAAACTATCTGCCTCCACCCTTCCCAACACCTTCTGAGCTAGTCACTGTTCCTGAACAGCAGGCGTTGAGTAGGATTATTAGATTGCTTTAAGTTTCATTTCAGTTTTGTACTGAAATGAAACTTAAACCTTAAACTGAAA
>QEPC01007830.1:686813-706161 GCA_003113815.1 Sphenodon punctatus | reverse complement strand
CCTGCCACAGCCTCCTGCCACTTGGAGACTGACTGCCGGTACATGCCCATGCTTTGGATCTCCGTCTGGAGGTACTGGGAATACGTTTTCACCTGGCGTTCCCGTACCTCCAGGTCCTTGAACTGTGCCACCCATTGGTCCTCCATGACCCTTAGGCTACCCATTACATCCCTGGTGGGCCTCTCCACTTGGGCCCTAAAAGCCCTTTCTGCGGCTGACTCCTCCTCCTCGATGGATTCCTCAGCAGAGCTGGAGGAGGGGGAAGGGGAAGACCTTCGCTGCCATCTCTTCTGGTGCTGCTGATGTTCCACCAGGACCACGCCAGAGTCAGGATGCTGCCTCACACTCTTGCCATGCCATTTCTCCACATGGGGAATGAGCCCCGATGTGGTACCCTTGCGCTGCAGCCTAAACTGTTTGTGGCAGGTCTAAAGAGCATTAAAAGATAGGAACATAAGAAGTGCCATACTGTGTCAGACCAATGGTCTGTCAAGCCCTGCCTGCATTCTGTCTCCACAAGTGGGTGGACTGGGTGGCCAGTCTCTCTCTTCAGGGGACTTCCATTCCTAACAGGTAATAGGGCAATCCATTCCCTGTTGTTCCAGCCCCCGTGCCTTACCTTGCAGATGGCGATTCCGTCACCCTTCTCATAAAACCGCCAGACATCGGACCATGTCTTCTGACTGTCTGGGGGTGGCACTGGTGACCTTTGCCTCAGTGTCCTCCTGGGCCTAGCACCAGCGCCAAGGGCAGCATCTGATTTCTCACCCTCTCTGAAACGGGAGCACATATAGAACACCTAAGTAATATCATGCATTTATGATGATGCCACTAGTCCTCCCTCCTTGGGGTTCTAGGGATGACAATGGAGAGACCCTGGCTGGCACATGCAAATCCTGCCCTCCCTGGGGAGCTAGTGATGGCAACTGGAAAGACCCTGGCTGGCACGTGCAAATCCTGCCTGTATTTGTGGGTGCTAGGTAGGGATGACAACTGGAAAGTGGAGATCCTTGCCATGGATGGCTGGCAGTCTGGCACATGTTTTGGTGGAGTTGCTCGTGCCTGACTGCTAGAAGAGCCCCCTCCACTACAGTACCCTCTCTCTCTGTGGCAGACATTCACTGCCCAGTGCCCTGCCACCCGCTGATGCCCACTGTTTGTGCTTGACTGCCCAACCCACCACCCACGCACCTACCCGCATGCCAGTTAACTAGCTCTAAAGGATAGTATTCTTCTTGTCCTCAAAGTAAAAAAAAAGTTTACAAACCTGGCAGGAGTGGTAGCACCTCCTGTGCCCAGCTATTGCTCCTTCTCCACCACTGAAGGTGCTGCAGCAGCCACAGCAGCAGCAACCTCTTCCTCCAACTTCGAGAGCACCACGTTGGCCCCCCGTGTCTGATCAGCACAGGCTGACTCTGAGTCTTCTTCATTTTTTTTTTAAAAAAAACAAGCACTCCAGCCAAACACCCACCAACACTCACCAACCAGTCAAAACAACACTGTCAAACCAACACACAGTCAAACACAGCCAAAACACATGAAAAACCCCCCAAACAGCCATCCATCCAGCCACACCACACACGCTCTCTAGCCAAACAAGCTCCGCACGCACTCGAATTTCCAGTTTCCGGCTTCCAACGCAATAATGGGACCACGCGATACAATTTCTGAACTGCCAAACCGAACCGAACTCTATCAAACTGAACGGCCAAACATGAAGTTGCCGAACGACCCAAATGACTGAATCCGAACTTGGCGACCGAACTGAATGACCAAACAACTGAACCTGGCAGTGACGGTGCACTGGTGGCAGGACCTGGAGGCAGCATTTGGCAGTGGCAGGAGGGGTCCCGAAGCAGGGTATAGGTGGGCCCTGCTTCAAGCAGGAGTAATGGACAGTCCCCACATGTCTTGGGGTGAGAAAGTGGGTCACTCCTGGTGCGCTCTTCACCAAGGGGTGCATGGTGACCGATAACGCAGCCAACATATTGAGGGCAGTCTGAGAGGGGGGCTTCACAGCATCCCTTGCACTGCACACACCCTTCACCTGGTGGTCAGGGACACTCTGGGCTTGGGGGAGAAGCGGTAGGGACAGACACCCTTTGCTCCCTGATCAAGCAGTGGAGGAAGCTGGATGGTTTCTTTAACTGGAGCCTGAAGGACAGCGACCTCCTCCGGGCAAAGCAGGCCGAGCAAGGCTCCCGAGTGCACCGGCTGGTGCAGATTGTGTCCACACGGTGGAATTCAACCTTCCTGATGTTCAAGCGGCTTCTTGAGCAAAAAGCCACCTTGCATCAGGTGCAACTGGTGACGGACAGCGGGGCACCTCCAGGGTACGATGGGGCAGAATGGGAGATCCTGGCCCACATGGTCTTCGCGCTGAGACTGTTCCTGGATGTGACAGAGACCATCAGCTCCTCCATGGCCACCTGGTGACCCCCCTGGTGCAGTCTCCTCAGGAGGCTGGAGGAAATTCTCCAGGGGCAGGATTTGGGCCCTCAGGGCAGGAAGCTGGTGGATGAGGCGGTTGCCCTGGTGTGACAGCTGAAGACAGGGCTGAAGGCATGGTTCGATGAGCTCCTGCAGAGGGTGGAATATGTGTTGGCAACCATGCTGGACCCCAGGGTGCTGGATCCCAGGGTCAAGGGCAGCCATGCATGCAAGACCACTGGAAGGGTGAGCTGGCCACTATGGTCACTGGAAGGGTGAGCTGGTGGAGAGTGTCTGGCAGGCAATGGAAGTGTGCAGAAGCAGCAACAGCAGGATGCCCCTGGGGATGGAGGGGGGAGCAGCCACCCCTTTCAGCTGGCGGGGTCTATCCCTGCCCCCAGCCCTAGTGGTAGCAGCACCAGCAGCAGGCTGAGCAGCAGCAGCACCCCTATTGCCAGCAGCAGCAGCAGCTTCTATGTGCAGGCCACTCTGGGCTCCTGCACAACAGGGCAAGCAGTGTGGCTGAGGGCAGTGGTGGAGGTGGTGCCCAGGCAGAGTTGCCCGTGCCACACCGTGACTTTTCTGCGGACATTCTGCTAATTCCACCAGAATTCTGAAAATCGCGGAATTGTGGAAAAATTGTGGAAAAATTGCGGAAATTGTAGAAAACCACTATTCCGCTATTTTGTGGCGCTGGTGGAATTGCGGAAGTAGCGAAAATGTCATGTTTCCACAATTCCACTAAGTAGCGGAATTAAATAAGCAGAACCGTGGAACCGCAGAATGAAACTAGCGGAATGAAAGCCTCTGCCATGTCGTTCCACTAATTGCAGAAACACTGTTTCTGCCGGAAATAGCTACCACTGCGATATTCCGCTACAGCCCTACTCCTCGCCACTGGATTTGATATTCAGGCAAGAGAAAGGAGAATCATTAAGAGTGTAGGAAGGGGGAGAGTCAGAGTGGGAGCAAGATGTATGTGGGTGTTGGAGGGTGAGGGGCCCCACCTACCACAGACACATGAAGGTAGGGGGTGGGGGGGGGGAGGAGATGATGTTCCAAAAAGTTTGAGAACCACTTCTCTGTCTGTTGAATTGATATAATTAATCTAAAATTCCAGGTTATAAATAAACTAAAATTCACTCTTCAAAAGAAAACACCCTCTACAATGTGACCATAACCAGCGACTCATGTTCCCTGCATTTTCCCTGCTGCCAGCAATGAAGAATGTGCCAAGAATGTGGGTTCCTAATCATACACAACCAATGATATGCTACTGAATGATAAAATAGTCAATATCCACTTATCAAGTCATCTCATATTGAATTGTCGCTTGTAAAACACTGAATTAATGAATATCAAATCGATTTTTTCCTCAAATGTTAACCAAATATGGATATAATATTAACAATCACAATCTGAAATTATCTGAGTGAGGTCACACGAGACGTTTACACACCTTGGGCAGTGTTATCCCACTTTAGGCAATATTAATATGTGATGCAAAGGATTGTACAGCTGGTGGCCATCAGATGTTCACCCAGCCCCACCGGCGCCTTAATCCAGACAGCTATCAGACATGCGATGTGTCTGCCAGGGGAGGCTGGTGACACATTGTATGTTAACTTTGCCCAAAGTGGGAATAACTCTGACAAATGGATGTTACTGGACTGCCTCCCATGAGGCCTGGCCTGTGCTGCTGGCACCATAGAGCTGCAGGAGTAGTTTGCCATTCCCATGCATCCATGTCATGGCTAGGGGTGGGATAGTACCAGGTGCCTGTGCATGTGGACAGCTCCTTCGGCTGCCCCAGGGAATGGTGGGAGTTGTGACAACAGCAGCTCACCCATCTAGTTTCCACCTAGGGAAGATGGAGGTGATGTTGGTGGGTGAGGGCCTGGGGGGCCTGAGAGTGGTTGAATCTCCTCTTGTGGGGGGGGGGAGATTTGTCCTCCCATGGTTCTGCAGGTATGAAGTCTGGGTGTGCTCCTCGATTCACAGCTCAGCCTGGAATTTCAGGTTGTGGCTGTGGCGGGGAGTGCGCTTTGGCAGTTACATCTTGTCCGGCGGCTTCAGCCGTATCTCTCAGACTCTGACCTCACTCTGACCTCTGCCTTCATCACCTTGAGGCTGGATTACTGCAACGCGCTCTACGTGGGGCTACCCGAGAAGCTGGTCCGGAGGCTGCAGCTGGTGCAGAATGCCGCGACCCGTCTCCTTACTGGGGCAGGCCGCGGGGAGCACATGACACCTGTGCTCCGGGCTCTGCACTGGCTGCCTATAAAGCACCGGGCTAGGTTCAAGGTGCTGGTTTTGACCTTTAAAGCCCTTCATGGTCTGGGCCCTGCCTATCTGCGGCATCGCTTCACTCCCCATGTGCCTGTGCGACCCTTGAGATCATCTGTGGGGGCCTTTTTGGAGGTTCCCTGGGTGAGACAGGTGGCCACTGATGTGAGATGCCCCTGTGCTGTGGAATTCACTTCTGGAGGAGGCTTGGTTGGCTCCCACCCTCCTGTCGGTTCGACGGTTGTGTAAGAACTGGCTGTTCCACCAGGCTTTTGGCGAGGGGGCAGGATAGGGTGGGAGAGGTGGGGTTTGGGAGGGAGGGTGTGTTTTTATTACTTGTTTTAAAATGTGTAGATTTATTTTTAAATGTTTTATTGTTGATTTTTTTTTTTGCGCATGTTGTTTGCCGCCCCGAGCTGCCTTTGGGAAGGAGGGGCAGGATATAAGTTTTGAATAAATAAATAAGTAAAATAAATCTCTGAGGGCATGTGCCAGTCTGAGGACTCGGTATACGCATGCTCAAGCTAGCCCTGTGCATAGAGGCCAGCCTGAGCTGTAAACAGGCTGGAGAGTACAAAGTGAGCAGATGCTGGCCCTTTAAGGCTGAAGAGTGGAAGCCTGGCCACTCCCACTCTGTCAGTATAAAAGAAAGACTGAGTGAAGAGGGACCTCAGTCTCTGCCAGGGAGCTAAACAGGCAACATCTTCTGGGAGTCCTCCAGCAAGGAGCTGACCCTAGCTGAAAACCAGCTGGGAGAAGCGGACAAAGGATTCCCGAGGAGATTGCTGACCAGGGTTCTGAAGAGGAGTCTGCTTCTGGCCTCAGAGTGAGATGGAGCTCCAACCTGACTGTCTGGGAGTCTGAAGGGCTTCAAAAAGTGAGTGCCAGCCAGTCAGGGAAACTTTATCTGATTAAAGAGACAAGCTAATTCCCGAAAGTGAGTGACTCACAGCCAATTCCTCAGAGTGAAAGTGATAGCCGGGGTTCTGATCCCATGCCACTCTGTTAAACAGACACACACATTCCCATTTTACAGATGAGGAGCTGAAGCACTGTGACTTGCCCAAGGCCACCCAATCAGTTAATTTGTTAGGGTGTTTATTAAACCCTTGTCTCCGAGGTCCAAGTCCAGCACCTTATTCACTAAACCACCACAGTCTCTGTTTTCAGACAGAGACTGGACGACCATCTGTCAGGGATGCTGTAGCTGCGGATTTCCTGCACCGAGCAAGGGGTTGAGCTAGATGACCTCTGAGGTAACCTTCCAACTCTAAGATTCTGTGATTCACTACACCCCGTTGCACAACAGTTGTGCAACACAAGCATAATATTTGCATGTACCTTGCATGACAGTGCACACACAAGAACTGGATTGGCCCCAAACAATATTTGAACCATTTAATTTTTTTGTTTAAACTCTCTGACCTCAGCAGTCAAAACCAAGCTATCGTGTTAGAAAATGATTTACCCACCTCCTGACAGAGCTCTTTTTAATGTCTAAATGACGAAGATTTCGTGTTCGCTTGATTTGTGGTAGGTATGGGTCATCAATAATGTCCTGAATGCGTGGGCTTTTCCTTCCATTTCAATAGAGTAAAATATGAGGGTAAGAAGAAAGAGTCCCTTCCTGGTTTTGAATCAGTTGGTTTATAATTTCAGACAACGCAGTACCCAGGCCTATATGTCAGTGATGCAGGGGTTCCATTCAACTGTAGTTACTGATAGCACATGTCCTGTGGTCAGTTAAAATATCATGGACTTCAGGGCTTGCTCATTCTTGGTTAACCATTCCCTGAACTTGATGTAGTAAGTGGATTCCCTTACAAAGCTGAAGGGAGGGGGTCTATGCAAACACAATCACATTAGCCATATAGAATGGATATGCAACCAGGTCTAAAAGCTAAATGAAGTGGATCCAGAGGCCAGATCACACGAATTGGAAATTGTTCCAATAAAAATTACTGTGGATCATATCCCGCAGGCCGCAGATGCTCCACACCTCCTAGCATATTCTGGTGGGCTTTAAGTCAATGGACTGATATCGTAGCTAGCATATTCCTAAACTAAACTGCCTAACTGAGTCAGACCAATGATCGATCTTAGCCCAGTGTTGTCACAACCTGACACAGCAGCAGGGGTTTTCAAATTTGGGTCCAAATCTGGCTCTTCCAGGGTCTCTGGCAGAGGCCATCCCGGCGTGCTACCTGAGACCTCTCCAAGCCCCCAGCGGAGGCCTCGCCCAGGTGTCCTACCGGAGGTCCTGAGGTGGAGATGCTGGGAATTGAACCTGGGACCTTATACATGCAAAGCATGTGCGCTTGCCACTTGGGCTATGCCCCCCCCCCCCAAATGTTTGCCCTGTTCCTGAAAAGAAGAACAAAGTCAAGGTAACCAAACTGTTAGTTGAAGCCTAGGTGGCATCATGCCATCTGCAGGTCATGATTTCGATATTTCATATTTCTATGCCCTTGCTGGCTGTTTGGAAGCTGCAGCTTGTGCAGAATGTGGCAGCTCATCTCCTTTTGGGACAGGGCACCAGAACATATTACATCTCAATCATCTGCACTGGCTACCTATAGCTTTCCGGGCACAATTCAAGGTGCTGGTTTTGATCTTCAATGCCCTGAATGGTTTGGGCCCCACATCTCTGAAAGACCACCTGTCCTACCATACCCCATTGTGGGCCCTTCGATCAGCCGGGAGCCCCTCCCTATGCGTACCATCTGTTAGCCTTGTTTGTGTGGTGAAGGCTTGAAGAGGGCATTCTTGATTGTTGCCCGGATGTTATGGAACCCCCTTCCCCTGGATGCTCGTTTGAGCCCAGGCCTGAGCATCTTCAGAAGGCAGTTCAATATTTTTTTCTTTGAAAAAACATTTGGCAGGTGGAGATAGGGGTGGATTGGGGTGGGCTTGTTGGGTGCTTTTAGAGTAGGGTTGTGAGGGGAAGTTTTTTTGTGGGGAATTAGGAGGTGGTTTTGGGTGGGTTTAGTGGGGAGTTGTGAAGGGGCTAGGAGTTTACAGTTATTTTTAATATGACTTTTAATAGTTTTACTGTTTTTGAGCTGCCCTGAGCCTTTGGAAGGGTGCCGTATAAATTTAAATAAATAAATAAAGCATATAAATATACTCTGCATGTCTTTGTTCTCGCTGGGCAACATGGGATTTTGTTTAAGTCTCCCGGTGGCTGGAAAAGGAAACAGGATGTTAGGATAGAGAACAAAACTGAAAATATCATTATCCCTGTATATAACCGCACCTTGAATACTGTGTGCATTTCTGGTTGGTTCATCTAAAAAAAGACATAGGTACAGGGGAAAAGGTACAGAGACGGGTAGCAAAAATGATCGAGGGTATGGAATAACTCCCGTACGAAGAGAGGCTGGATAGGTTTGGGCAAGAGCTGCAATGGGTCGCACTTTAGCTACCCTTGGGTAATACCTGCATTTTGAGGCACCCCCAGTGGGCACCGACGGGGTACCCAGCTCCCCATCAGGTATCCGGTGCCTGAAAATGCGGGTAATAATGGGGCACCCCAGGGCATCCAGAACACAAATTCGGACACCCCATGATTTCTCCTGGTTCTTGGGCTGACTCACCTCACTGTCTAGGTGGCTGCTTTTCTGGTGCGAACTCCTGGCTGCTCTATGCTTCTCCCTGGCCTGTGCGTCACTCGGTTGAGCACAGAGCTTCCCCGCTTGACTTTTCTATGCACTCCCCCATTTTGGGCCCCCATTGCAACCAGGGACCAAATGGGAAGAGGCTCTAGTTAGAGCTCTTCAGTCTGGAGAAGAGACGACAGAAGGGATACGATAGACGCATATAAAATCATGAACGGTGTGGAATAAGTAAATAATAGGGAGTGGTTATTTGCCCTCTCAAATAGTACTAGAGCTAGGGGAAATGAAACTACCGGTGGTAGATTTAAAACAAACTTTTAAAATTATTATTATTTATTTTTTACTCAACATACAATTAACTTGTGGGATTTGTAACCAGAGGGGGTGGCCAAGGTCAACAGTATTGCTGGGTTTTAAAAAGGATTGAATAAGTTCTTGGAGAGTACGGGTAATTTCAGACGTGACGGGCCTGGAGGCCAGCCATGCTGAACCATGGACCGGGATCTGTTTCGGATCCCGGTCAGGAATCAGACTGGGCGTCCTTTAGACATGCCGGCCTGATCTTGGAGGGGGATCGGGGAGGGCGGGGCTGCACAGAGAGGGGGTGGGGCTACGCGGCACGATGTGCGGCCGCACAGCCCCACCCCCCGCGCTCCCCAGGCCACCTGTCCTCTGGGAGACGGGCAGGCGCAGCGGCCAATCCAGCCGCTGCACCCGATCCTGTCCTGTGGTCTGGCTCACAATCCGGGCTGGCTGAAGGTAACAGATGTTACTTTCGGCCGATCCCGGATCTTGGCCACCGTGATCACAGTTGGGACCCAATTCCACCATGATTCTGGACCTCTGGGCAGCCGGAGGTCCAGAATCGTGGTCATTGTGATTCCCGCTGGAGGTTCACTGGGGTGAACTTCTGGCGGAACGCACAACAGACGTTACGGGACAAACAGCCACCACAGGGGATTCGCTGTGGTTGACCGTGGTCTCGTAACGTCTGAAATTACCCAAAGTTAACAGCTATTAGCAAAGTAGGTTTAAGGGATGTAACCTCTTACTGTTGGGAGCTGGGAGTGGAAAACAGGGACTGGATTACCTATTGTGACCTAACTGGGTACTTCTCCCAAGAGACCAAGCAGAAGCTTCAAGGCTAATGACCTCACTTTCTTAGGCACTTATTTTCCTGCCTCAGTTTACACACTGTGAGAGACAGGATGCGGGGGTTGATGGGCCATTGGTCTGACCCAGTATGACACTACTTATGTCCTTAAAAAGAGGTCAAAAAGGTGAAATGCTGAGAAAACGTTGCTTTATATCAGGGATTGAGAACCTTAGGCCTGGGGGGCAAATCTGGCCTGAGGCTAATTTGTATTTGCCCTGGATCCAATTCCTACCCCAAGCACAGAAAGAGTGAGCTCAGAGTAAAGGATCAGAAATGAAGACATGCACTTAAGGATAAAGGATGGATATCCATGGTAGAGATCCATGATCTGGATTTTCCTCTTCCTGAGCATACCCCTTGATCATTCCATCCCCAGCTTTTATGTGGCCCTCAGAGCTTGTACTAATTTTCAGCGTGGCCCCTGGGAAGGAAAATGTCCCCAAGTTCTGCTCTCTAGCAAAGGAACACTGCTGGTTTGAACAGAAACCTAGGACGGCACACTTTTGTAGTGTTTGTAGCACTGACACATGAATTGTTGGCAGCCACTTCTGTCGCAGCAGGACAGCATCTGGCTTCACATATGCAGTAGATGTATTTTTCATCCACACTTCGCAATTGAAAAAAAAAAAAAAGATACTTCTGGAGGGTTGGACGTGCTTTCATAAGTACATTTATGTTTTCTTGGTCTAGCGTATTCAAAAGGGCCTCTCGGTGGCTTGAGGGTCATTTGGAAAATCTGTTCCCACAGTTCTATTTAGCTAATGAAGTCATCCAAGCCAGGCAGAAAGTAGCACCACTGACCCCTCTATTGCTGGATGCCAAATTTTAAAGGTAACCTGATAACCGTTTTGGATGGTGAAACAAAGCCACTCTATGTGTAGCCGCATAAGCAGCAGGATGACAAACAAAGATGCTATGGAATGGAAATAGATAATTTCGGACAAGCAGAGTGTAAGGTAATCCCTGTCGCCTGTTCCATTGCTCATTGCCATGCGGTCTTGTCTTTCTCTTCCCCATCTCTACTTCTTCACCTTTTATAGCAAATAAAGAGATTTGTTTTGTAACATGGAGCAAAAAGCACATAAACAGAGTTACTAATTTCCCTCCAATTTTCAAATAGAACTGAACATACAAGACACTCACTCAGTGTTGTAAGACACACTGTTCTCTTGTCCTAAAACTCCCGACATAGGATACTCCGAGGACAGCTCATTAAACATTTATTTCCTCCTATTTGTGTGTCCTCAAACAGGTTCACTTTTCTTTTTCTTTTAACTGGACTTGGTTGTTGGAAATACAAGCAAAAGACAGCCTGCTGGGTACATAGAAAGGAAACTGTCTTGAAAACATCCAATGATAAAAAATAGAACTGAAATAAATTTTGGATTTAAAACATCTGATTTTAAATTTAAGAATCACATCATTTATATTTGGTTTATCACTCGAATGTACATACATGGATTCCAGTATCCTCTGGGGTCTGTCCTCCAAACAATTTTGGAATTTCAAGATCTGGAGATTCTGGTGGATCACGAACTCCACATGAGTAAGCAGTGGGGTGCTGTTGCCAAAAAGGCAGATGCAGTTTTGTATAGCATTAGAAGAAGCATTGTATCTAAAGCATGGGTAAATAAATAATACTTCTCTACTGAACACTGGTGGAGTACAGTTTGAGTATTTCATTCAGTTTTTACACTACATAACTTTGGAGCCAAAAATGGAGGAAATTCAGACATGGGGTATTTTTAGACGTGTTGGCGGAGGCGCCGTCATGCTTTGATCATGCCTGGGGTGAGAGTCCTCACCCTGGGCAGGATCCACCTCAGGTGTCGAACAGACGTGCCGGTCTCCCGGGTTGGGGAGGGGGCAGGAAGAGGACTGGGGTGACATGCAGACATGGTGCCCCCCCCACGCTACTGAGCACAGTCCGGCCTCCCCCCTGGTTGACAGGTGCGGCAGCTGATTAGGCTGATGTGCCCACCCAGTAAAGCTCCAGTCATGGGCAGGAGTTAGGTAAAATGGACCATCATACATGACGGCCTGCTCTACCCCGGTCCGGGAATGGCTTCTCTGGACCGTGTCAGGATTTACCCCACGCTGTGAGTTGACAGGGACCACAGCTCACAGTGTGAGCTAAATCCTTCCACCGTCCAGGGAGAGATTTGATCCCTCTCACAGAAACATCTGGCAGGCGGGATCAAATGTGACACCGCCATAAGTGGCCAAGCGGAGTAAAGTGTGGCCACCCGTAGTGGTGTCACTTATGGAAATACCCATGATGGAGCCAAATTGGAGGACACTCAGAGGACAGCATCCAAGATGATAAAGGATTTGGAATGCAAGATGGATGAGGAAAAGTTGACAGAACTGAGTAGATTTAGTTCTCAATTACTCATTCCCATATCCCTCTCAGAGCACAGAAGTGAGAGGAGTACATCAACAAGGAACTGTGGCATAAAGAAAGTGACTGAGCGGAATTGTTTCAATATAATGTTCACATGTGACAGTTACTATATCATTGCCCTCTGTTACATAGTAGCTACTCCACACTACCCCATGGCATTATGTAGGAAGGCTGCTAAGTAGAAAAATCCCTCTTTACTCCTCATTAGCCTTCATCAGGCCCTTCATTCGGCCTGAAATGAGAGACCACAAAAAAAGGGAACTCCTGTTAAAATCACGTTTCCCAATATCATCTCAGTCAAATCGAGAAACTTTCAGTACTTGTCAATGGGGCTGATCCAGTATCTACTTATGCACTGTGAGCAAGGGGCATGGGCACAAATATTGCGTAGGTCTTTGTTTGTGCACCTTTTGCGTACCACAAGAACAACGTGTGCACCACGCACACAGCCTGCACATGGCCCTGGGCACGCAGCATGCGTGGTGCGCACCAGGGGCAGAAACACTTGTGTGTGTGTACACTTTACTTGCAGTGCATAAGCAGGTTCTGGATTGGGCCTAATGCCTCAATTTCACATTTCAGTTCCCAAATTACAGATAATGACCAGAATCCCGTTTACCACTTTGCCATCATTTTCAACTGCTGAGAGGTAATATCAATGCAATACTGTATTTTGTATATATTCTCTGTACTCTGTTCTCCCTTGTACTTCCTTCGACTCATTGGTTAGCACGCAGATTTGTTTCCAGATCTCCAATCCAGTTGCAGATTGGTGAAAGGAAAGGAAACAACATATAACAGCAATTCTGATTAGGAGCAATGGAATGGAGGCACAGGTTTTTTAAACTGTGTTTGGGCAGGTAGGAGGGAAGGCTAGGAGGTGGGCTATTCAAACAGCGATTGGCTCAAAAATGAGGTGAACAACTAACAGACAGAAAGTGGAAGTAAAACAGGATCCTTGGCATGTGGTTAGTGGTAAATGAACGATAATGGCATGCAGTACAGAGTAAGTGGAAAGACAGTAAATTGGAAGGGTATCTCATGGTATTTTGAGAATCAAGAAATTGTGTTGGTATTGGTAAATTGTTGGGAAATCGATTCCATTTCACGAGATGGCAAAATTACTAGTCAGTAGGAATTTGTCTTATTAGTTCATCCCTACCATTCATGACCTAGTGCTATTATGTAGTGACTAGAGAACTCTTACTCAATATAGTTCCACCTCTGAACAAACCCTAAGTCGCCATCACCTTTCGAGTCTGCTTCTGGTGCAATAAGTCATCCATTCACCACACATGAGGCTTGTGGTTCATGTAAACCATTAGCATTTTAGGTCCATTGACTGAGTCTTGACTGTTACTATTATCATTACTATTGCTGTTAGTATTAAGTAAGAGAGAAGGAGCAGAACTCCCGGATGGGAATGTGGCAGGAAATAAGCGCAGAGAGAGAGGAGGGTGCAAGGCCATGAAGTACCTTGAAAATAAGGACCAGGTGCTTGTACTTAATTTATTGAGGCAGAGGGAGCCAGTGGAGGGAGGAAAGGAGGGAATGAACATAATCAAAAAGGAGGATGAGGCGGATGACCGTGGCAGTGGAAGTTTGAACAGAAGCGAGGGGGGCAAGATGGGCGTGGGGGTTAGAGACCAGTAAGAAGGAGGTTGCAAATTTATATTTTATTTTATTTTGTAGATTTTTATCCCGCCCCATCCTGCAACGCAGCAAATAGTCAAGGTGAGAGATTACTAGACAACGGACTGGAGTTTTGGCAGTGGAAATCTTAAGGATGGGCTGGATCTTCACATTCAGGAAGGAATGGGTCTTAATGTATGCATCTTCCAAAAAATCTACACATCTATAAATAATCTGCTGTTTCCCAAGATCCAGTAGGAATGTCACACTCAAACATCTACAATCTAAAAGGACACATTTTACCTTTGTATGGTATGCGGTTTTTTTTTCCTGTGTAGGATGTTACTGAAAACAGTGAATGTTTCCCAATGGGCCATTTAACTACCATAAATCTGAAGTTGTTCCTTATAAAGAAACAATGTCAGCAACAAATTGTTTAACCGTTATTTTAAGGTCATACTTTCTTAGCCCACTTATGCTTCCCACAGTATTTATGGCACCACTGTTGGATAGTGTTAAAAGTGATTTATCTTATGTCACTTATGTGTATGACTTACTTTATTTCACCACAAAAATATGTTTTTATCTCCACCATTTGGGGAAGTGCGGAACTACATTAAAACAGTGAATGTATTGTCATTGCACGATGATACTATCACCAATATGGACCACTGTGTTGTGGAAATTCTTCTCAGGTATTCACCCCAATTTTACTGTCAGGAATTTGGGGATTCAGATCTCCAGGTAATGTCCTACCCTCAGGCATTGTCCTTTGGACAAATCGAAGAATAGAATTGAGCAATTTATTGGATTTTCTGCAAGCACAGTCCAAGATGGGGAAAAATTACACCAAAGAGTGTAGAAATGGCTACGGGCACCATTTTGGAAAAGGACTGCACGTGCGCAAAATGGCCCCGGCAGCTATTTTGAGTATGCACAATGGTTTTTTAAAATTAAATTATTTTTAAAAAATAAAATGAAAAAATAAATGAAAACAGTAGTGTCCTTTACGAAACCCCCTGAAAATGAATGGTTTTTTGGAAACAAAAAAGAAAATGAATGATGTGCCTTCTGCACACTACTACCATTAGCACTATGGCTGTTTTTACATGGATGGTCATAGGCGGGGAGGTAGGTGTTTTGGCACGGTGGGTGTAGGTGGGTGTGTGCCCATTTACACAGACACACACACACCTACACCTACCTACACCCATGGAGCATCCTCCGTTCTGTCAGAGGGCTCCGTGGGTGGAGGTGGGTGTGTGGCAGGTGTTGGTGGGTGTGCGACGGGAGTGCTCACGCACAAACACCCGCCACCTGTGGTGTTTACATGGGTGCACACCAGCCGCACACCCATCCCACCCACCCACCAGCAACCATATGTATGGACTGCCCCTCCTCTGCAGCACACCCGCCCAAACACCGAGCGGCCGGGGGGGGGGGGGGAACAGCTGTAGTATTGCGCATACTTACTCAGTAACTAAAATTAAGTAACTGAAGAACCAAATAACCAGTCTATCAAATAACGAAACATACAAATAAGACCTGAAATAATTTGCAAGGAATGCTATTTTAACCAGAAAAGGCCAATTTGCCACTTTCCCGATGATTTGAGAATACTTATCCATTCTTCAGGGAATCGTTTGACATTTTCATCAACCCAGAAATGCCAATAGTGCTGAAAGGGCTGAAAATGAGTGTCATTAAAGTATCACGAAACTGCTGAAAAATGCCCGAAAAGTGACACAAGTAGGGCTGTAGCGGAATATCGCAGCGGTAGCTATTTCCGGTGGAAACAGTGTTTCCGCAATTAGTGGAATGGCATGGCAGAGGCTTTCATTCCGCGGTTTCATTCCGCGGTTCCGCTTATTTAATTCCGCAACTTAGTGGAATCGTGGAAACATGACATTTTCGCTATTTCCGCAATTCCGCCAGCGCCAAAAAATCGCGGAATAGTGGTTTTCCGCAATTTCCGCGATTTTCCCGCGATTTTTCTGCAATTCCGCGATTTGCAGAATTCCGGCGGAATTAGCGGAATATCCACAGAAATGTCGCGGTGTGGCGCGGGCAATTCCGAAATAGCGGAACGGAATCGCGGCGCGGTAAAAGCTGCTGCCGCATCAGCCCTAGACACAAGTGCCAGAAAATTGCTTATAAGAAATATTATACTAAAAGCAGAAAATGGGTGAAAAGATTCCCAACCACGAAAATCTGTGTGGACATATGGCAAGGTTCCCTGAAAGACAAATTTATGTTGATTCAGAAACAGCTGTTCTTCCACCATCTCTAATGTGAATAACTGTTTCAATTGTGGATATTATTTAGAACCTTGGATCGGTCGCTTAAAATGTGGTGGTGGGGCCGATCCCATGTCCTGCGGATCCTGCGTGCAGCTCTGCATACAGTTTCCGACGGGCACAATGTGGTAGAGGTGTGCACCAGGGGCCCATGTCATTTTCATTTTTTGTTTTTGCTATTTAAATCTGTCGTTTTCGATTTCATACATATCAAATTGTCGTTTTCATTTTTGTGTTCGTTTTCATTTTCCATTGGTTTCAATGGAAGACACATTTTCGGCTGTAACGTTTTTGTTTTTCACTCTATGTGGCCGATGTCCTCTGTCCCAGTGCTATAGGATGTGATTGTGATGATAATTGGCCAGCCTGAATCTGTAAACTATGTATCCTGATTGCTGGGAAGCTGTCCCCAAAGTCCCAGTTATGTCCCTTCTATGCCCGCCTGAGGGCCGCCCCCTATGCCCCAATTGGTCCTATAAAGCTAGAAGCATGCAGTAATTGGCCAGTGAATGTGTCTGTCAGTCTTTTGGGTTGCTCCACATCCTCCCTCCTACAGTCTCTCTTCCCCTGCCATGCAGGGTGCCTGCCTCTTACTGACACTGCATGTGCTGCTATTTATCTGAATAATGGTCTTCACAGGGACATCAATTGCTTATAAAATTGGGGCCCTTTTCAAATTGTCCTGTAGTTTGGCAGAGAGCACAGGAAAGGTATGTGATACATTCTTGCCAAATAGTTTGAAAATAGGATAGAATATACAAATGTTACAGCTGGAAATGTATTTTCGAGGTAATGTCTTATACCATCAGGACCCTTTATCTAATGTTTCTGAAAATTGGCAGGTGTGTTAAGTTTGTGGAGCGACACAAAATTTCCAGGTTTCGTGTACATTGTATGGAAGATAAAGAAGTTGTAGCCATGAATGTGTATGAGCTCTTCTTAAAATCACAACGTTCAATTGCTTCTGAAATCGGTTCCCTTCATCTATTTGTTTTGAAATTTGGAACAAATAGTGTCCTCCACTGGGGGTACAATCTCCCTCATGTTTCATCAGAATTTAATAAGAAACAAAAAAGATATAGCCAGATATACATTTTTCTGTTTTTTCCCTTTATTTCAAAAACACAATGTCGTTTTTGTTTCTGTTTTCATTATTATTATTTGTCATTTTCATTGTTGCAAAAACAATAAAGAAAACAACAGTTTTCATTATTGTTATTGTAATAACGAAAATGACATGCACACCCCTACAATGTGGCCTACATGGAGGTCCACATGGATTCTGTATGGCTACACGGCATGCATGCACATGGCTCTGCAAAGATTCCGCAGGGTATGGGACTGACCCCAATATCTGAAAATACAAAATCCATCATTCCTTTCAGCACTACTGTGGATTGGTGGATCCCCCTTATTTTCAGGTATTTGAAAGCCCCAAAAGCTGCAGGGACCTGGGGCTGTGGAAAGGGCTTACCTGGACACTTTTCAGATGAGAGAGCATGGGAAGCTGCTTGCTGGGCCACACCTACCTGCCTATTTATTTGTAATCCTCCCTTTTCCTCAAGTATTTAAGGGTTCCAGAAGCTGCCGGTGGCTTCCTTGGAGCAGCGGACAAATAGCATTGTCTATTAGACTGTGTTCAAGGTATGGGATGGATGCTTTCAAGGTATGGGATGGAACTGGTGAGGTTGCAGCTCATCTGCATACTCTCCCAGCTGCCTTGGCTGTCATCACCTGAGGATGCCGCAACCCCCCTGGAGCTTGGCCTTTCTACTGCCCGAGTTCCAGCGACCAGCAGGCCAGCATGCCAAAAGGCTCATGACGTAACATCACTCGCCAGCAGAATTCTCCAACAACAACAGCTAAGGGTAAGCCTAAGGGTACTTCTGCCACCTGGTGGCTCCTCGGTGGCCAGTAGGTCATCCACTCTCCACCTCATTCTTCTCTGTCTCTTCTCTATTACCTATCCTCCACACCATCATGCCTGCCCTAAACTCTCGCCTTCCCTCTTCCTCCTTCTCCCCTCTTCCTCTTCCCCTTCCCTCCCACCTCTTCCTTCCTCTACTTCTATCCACCCCTGCTCCTTCCTCCCCCCCCCAGTCCATCACTTCTCTCCAACCTCCTCACACTTCCTCCTCCCCCTTGGCTACCTTCCCCTCCTGCTCCTCCCCCATCCTCCCCATCTCTCACCTGCCCTGCTGCCCGCCTTCTCCCAATCTTATCCCCATTCCCTGCCTTCCCCCTGATCAGTTCCCATTCTCCTGCTCCCTTTGGAACTGTCGCTTCTCTGCCAGTAAAGCCCCCTACATCCATGAGCTCTTCCTCTGTCACTATCTCCAGCTTCTTCCCCTTACTTCAACTTGGATCTCCCCCTCTGACACTGTCACCCCTGCTACCCTCTTCTTTGGGAGGTCTCTCCTTTTCTCACCAGCCATACCCCAAAAGCTGGGGTGGTGGAGTGGGTCTCCTCCTCACTAATTCCTGTCAATTCCAACCACTTTCTCCTCCCCCCTCTTTCTCCTTTCCTTTACTTTGAGACTCACTCTGTGCGCCTCTACTCCCCACTCCATCTCCTCGTGGCTATCATATACCACCCCCCTGGCTCTTTCTCTTCCTTTCTCTCTGAATTTGAGTCCTGGCTCACTTTCTTCCTCTCTGACAATACCCCACTCTCATCCTCGGTGACTTCAACATTCATGTTGATGTCCCTTCCCAGCCCTCCATCTCTTGTTTTCTTTCGCTAGCCTCCTCCTTCAACCTCCACCTTTGGACCAACTCCCCTCCCCACCCACGCTAACGGCCATTCTCTTAACCTCGTCTTCGCTAGGAACTGCTCTGTCTCTGATCTCTCCTTTGATCCTCATTCCATTTCTGACCACTTCCTTGCCTCTTTCAATGTCTCCCACTGTCCCACCTCCTCTTACACATCACCACGTCCCTTCTGCGACCTGAAAGCCATTAGCCCCCTGGACTTTGTCTCCTCTGTCTCCCCCCTTCTCCCCTCAGTCTTCTCCTCCTCCCCTGACTCTGCCATTTCTGCTTTCAATGCCTCTCTCGCCTCCACCCTTGACTTCCTTGCCCTGCTCTCCTCCCGCTCTGCCCGCTCCCACAACTCCCATCCTTGGCTCACCCCCAGTATCCGCCACCTCTGCTCCTGCACCTGTGCTGCTGAATGCCTCTGCTGCAAATCCCTCTCTCATGCTTACTTCCTTCACTTCAAAATCTGTCTCTCCTCCCTTACTTCTGTTATCTCCCTCGCTAGACTGCATTACTATGCCTCCCGCATTGAGTCCTGTTCTCGGGACCCTTACCGCCTGTTCTCCACCTTTGACTCCCTTCTCAAGCCCCCCTGTCCTCCTCCTCCCTCTTCCCTTTCTGCTCAGGATCTTGCTTCCTTCTTCCTCAAGCCCCCCTGTCCTCCTCCTCCCTCTTCCCTTTCTGCTCAGGATCTTGCTTCCTTCTTCACCTCCAAGATAGACAAGATCTGCCTCGACATCGCTTCCCACTCCCCTCCTCTTCCTACTCC
>QEPC01007830.1:674489-685927 GCA_003113815.1 Sphenodon punctatus | reverse complement strand
TCCTCCCCATCTCTCACCTGCCCTGCTGCCCGCCTTCTCCCAATCTTATCCCCATTCCCTGCCTTCCCCCTGATCAGTTCCCATTCTCCTGCTCCCTTTGGAACTGTCGCTTCTCTGCCAGTAAAGCCCCCTACATCCATGAGCTCTTCCTCTGTCACTATCTCCAGCTTCTTCCCCTTACTTCAACTTGGATCTCCCCCTCTGACACTGTCACCCCTGCTACCCTCTTCTTTGGGAGGTCTCTCCTTTTCTCACCAGCCATACCCCAAAAGCTGGGGTGGTGGAGTGGGTCTCCTCCTCACTAATTCCTGTCAATTCCAACCACTTTCTCCTCCCCCCTCTTTCTCCTTTCCTTTACTTTGAGACTCACTCTGTGCGCCTCTACTCCCCACTCCATCTCCTCGTGGCTATCATATACCACCCCCCTGGCTCTTTCTCTTCCTTTCTCTCTGAATTTGAGTCCTGGCTCACTTTCTTCCTCTCCGACAATACCCCCACTCTCATCCTCGGTGACTTCAACATTCATGTTGATGTCCCTTCCCAATCCTCCATCTCTCGCTTATTCTCACTAGCCTCCTCCTTCAGCCTCCACCTTTGGACCAACTCCCCCACCTACAGCGGCGGCCCTAGCCTGAGGGCACCTGCGACAGTTCTCTGCCCCTGCTCTCCCCCATACCCGGTGCCACTGACAGTAGTGCTCAGTGAGCGCTACTGTCAGTAGCATAGGGGATGGGGGAGAGCGGGGGCAGGGCACACTGCTCTGACTTAGTGCTCTGCCTCTGTTGTCTCTGCCGGTGACTGAAATTTGAGTCCTGGCTCACTTTCTTCCTCTCTGACAATACCCCACTCTCATCCTCGGTGACTTCAACATTCATGTTGATGTCCCTTCCCAGCCCTCCATCTCTTGTTTTCTTTCGCTAGCCTCCTCCTTCAACCTCCACCTTTGGACCAACTCCCCTCCCCACCCACGCTAACGGCCATTCTCTTAACCTCGTCTTCGCTAGGAACTGCTCTGTCTCTGATCTCTCCTTTGATCCTCATTCCATTTCTGACCACTTCCTTGCCTCTTTCAATGTCTCCCACTGTCCCACCTCCTCTTACACATCACCACGTCCCTTCTGCGACCTGAAAGCCATTAGCCCCCTGGACTTTGTCTCCTCTGTCTCCCCCCTTCTCCCCTCAGTCTTCTCCTCCTCCCCTGACTCTGCCATTTCTGCTTTCAATGCCTCTCTCGCCTCCACCCTTGACTTCCTTGCCCTGCTCTCCTCCCGCTCTGCCCGCTCCCACAACTCCCATCCTTGGCTCACCCCCAGTATCCGCCACCTCTGCTCCTGCACCTGTGCTGCTGAATGCCTCTGCTGCAAATCCCTCTCTCATGCTTACTTCCTTCACTTCAAAATCTGTCTCTCCTCCCTTACTTCTGTTATCTCCCTCGCTAGACTGCATTACTATGCCTCCCGCATTGAGTCCTGTTCTCGGGACCCTTACCGCCTGTTCTCCACCTTTGACTCCCTTCTCAAGCCCCCCTGTCCTCCTCCTCCCTCTTCCCTTTCTGCTCAGGATCTTGCTTCCTTCTTCACCTCCAAGATAGACAAGATCTGCCTCGACATCGCTTCCCACTCCCCTCCTCTTCCTACTCCGTCCCCTATCCCCCTCCTTCTCTCCTGTCCTCCTTCCCTCCCGCCTCCCTTGAGGAACTCTTCTCCCTGCTCTCCTCCTCCAATCCTTCCACTTGCCCCCTTGACCCCATCCCCTTTCTGCCTCCTGACCTCCATTGTTTCCACTGTCGCCCCTTCCCTCCTGCACATTATCAGCATCTCCCTCTCTACTGGCTCCTTCCCCTCTGCCTTCAAGCATGCCACTGTCTCTCCTATCCTCAAAAAGTTCACTTTTGACCCCTCTGACCCTTCTAGCTACCATCCTGTCTCACTCTTTCCTTTTGCTTCCAAGCTTCTTGAACACATTGTCTACTCCCGCTGCCTCGACTTCCTCTCCGCCAACTCCTCCCTTGACCCCCTCCAATCTGGGTTCCTCCCCCTTCACTCTACTGAAACTGCTCTTGCTAAGATCAACTATCTTCTTGTGGCTAAATCTAATTGCCTGTACTCCATTCTTGTCCCCCTTGACCTCTCTGATGCCTTCAATACTGTTGACCACTCAATCTTGCTGGACTCGCTTCATTCCCTTGGCTTCCATGACTCCATCCTCGACTGGTTCTCCTGCTACCTGTCTGACCGCTCCTTCAATGTGTCTCTTGCCAACTCCACCTCCTTCAATCTTCCCCTTTCTGTTGGTGTTCGCCAAGGCTCTGTCTTTGGCCCTCTCATCTTATCTATCTATACCCCGTCCCTAGGCAAACTCTTTGCCTCCCATGGTTTCCAATATCACCTCTACGCTGATGACACTCAACTCTCTCTCTCTACTCCCTCTCTCTCCATCTATTCAAGCTCATCGCACCAGCTGTCTCTCTGATATCTCTACCTGGGATGTCTCAACATCAACTCAAAATCAACATGGCTAAAACTGAACTCCTTATCTTCCCCCCTCATCCTTCCTCTCCCTCTTCCCTATCGATCCTCATCAATGGGGTCACCATTCTTCCCGTCCCCCAAGCCAGTAGCTTAGGCTTCATATTTGACTTACCCCTTACTTTTATACCCTACATCAACTCTGTTGCCAAATGCTGTCGCTCCTACCTTCATACCATTGCTAAGATTCACCCTTTTCTCTCTGTCTCCTCTGCCCAAACCCTTGTTCATGCTCTGGTCATCTCTCACCTCGATTACTGTAACCTCCTTCTCACTGACCTCCCACGCTCTCCCCTTTCTCTCCTTATCTCTATTCAAAACTCTGCTTCCAGTGTCATCCACCTCGCCCGTCATTTCGACCACGTGCAGTCCCTCCTCTCCTCTCTTCATTGGCTCCCCCTTCCTGACCGAATCCTGTAGGGATGTGCGAACTGAATCGAGTTCGGAAATTCAGTTCGGTTTGGTTCAAAAATCGAGTTTGGTTCAGAGGTTCAGTTCATTCGACTGAACTAGTCAAGTTTGGTCAAATTCCGACCTTCTGAACCAAGTTTGTATATTCAAAACTGGTGTTTTAAGCTGTTTTTGGCCTTCCGAACTGGTTTGGATTCGACAGAACAGTTCGGTTAAATTCGAGTTCGGTTCGGAATTTCGGTTTGGTCGACCGAACTAGTCAAGTTCAGTCCGAACTCCGAACTCCCGAACCGCATTCACACATCCCTAGAATCCTGCACAAGCTCCTAGTCTTCACTTAAAAAGCCCTTCACAACCTTACTCCCCCCTACCTCTCTGCGCTAATTTCCCTCCGTACTCCAGTCGGTGAACTCCACTCCTCCTCTGTCCCCTCTCTCGCCCTCCATTGCCTCCCATGCTCCCTTAACCATCTTTGTCTCTTCTCCCTAGCTGCCCCCCATGCCTAGAACTCACTCCCTGCCCACATCTGCCTGGTCCCTCCTTATGTACCTTCAAATCCCTCCTCAAGTCCCACCTCTTCCGCTCTGCTCTCCCCGACTCTTTGCTCCCCTTACTTAACTCCTACTGATACCCTTCATCCAGTACAATCTGAGGTCTGTGTACTCATATCCTCACCACATGGACTAACCAGCCATCATTCTTGATGTAACCAAGCCAAGCGCATGCACCTGGGACCTCGCACCTTCATGAATGTTGCACTCCTTGTCTATCCCTATGTTCCTCTTCCTTCATCTCCTCCCTCCCCCGGTCTCTCAGATTGTAAGCCCTAGGACAGGGACCGTGTCTATTCAATTAATTTGTAAAGCACCAGGTACATTGCTGCGCTATATAAATGCTTGCTAATAATAAATAATGCTTTATTTGACTTTAGCTGCACTGGAGAACGCCTTTCATGTTTTTAAGGGGTTAGGGTGGGGAGGAAGGATGGAAAAGTGGTGAGTATTTGAACTCCTCTGTGAGAAGAGTGGGTTGGGGTATGGGTGGGAAAGTAAGATGTTTATGGGTGTCTTCAGACGTTATGAGATCACGGTGAACCACGGTGAATACCCACCTGTGGTCACCGTGTTTCGAACGTCTGTTTGCGGCGCGCCAGATGTTCACCACGGTGAATCCCCACATGGGGTCCGTTTGAACCATGCTTCCCGGGCTAGCCGGGGGAAGGTCCCTGGAAGCGTGGTCAAACAGACCCCGGGCCGGGACGAATGAAAAGTCACGTCTGGCTTCCGGCCCGACGCGGCGCCCGCACTGGCCCCGCTGCCCGCCCGTCTCCTCGGAGGGCGGGCGGCGGGGTGCGTGGAGGGGGCGGGGCCGTGTGGCCACATGTTGCGCCGCGCGGCCCCGGCCCCTCCCACTTTCCCCGCCGGGATCCCCCCGGCACGTCTGTTGTGCCGTTACGGGGTGACCCCGGCGGGGAACGAAGCCGGTGGTTCCGGTATGGGGCCAAAGGGCCCCGTATCGTCTGAAATCACCCTATGTCCTGACAAGAGCTGAAACTGGTACCTAATTCAGGACTCTTGAAAAATTGGGACATGAAATCAATGCTCAGGGACAGGAATTTAATATTCCAGGACACTGGGTATGTGAACTTAGTACAAATTAGGTACCAATTATTACCCCAAAGTTGCAGGTCCATTCTGGCCCCAAAAATCTGACAATTTGGTATACCCTTTTTTGAGGGTGATGGTTTCAGCTCTTGGCCTGAATTTGGAGGGGTAGGGAGGATGTTGGCACATGGGTGGGAATGGGGGAGGGTTATTGATGTCCTTAATCCCTCAGTGGGGGAGGGGGAAGGGTTGGAGTATAGGAGGGACAAGATTGTATTTTTAATTAGTTTTTATTTTATTTTTTGGTAACTTCTAATTGTTTTTTTGTAACTTTAAATGCATGCTATTCTTTTATACCTTTGGAAGTCCGAAAGGAGAAGGGCAGGGTATACATTGAAAGCAAACAACAATAATAAGAAATTGCATTGCCTGATTTTGTATATAGGTTTCTGATGCTTCGCCCCCCTGTAGAAGTTACTTTTCTGAATGGCTTTCCCATACGTTTCTAAGGGCAAAATGATTGGAATCAGAACAACACAACAATAGCAGCACAGAATTCCCTTCTCTGCATCTGTGCATCTCATCTTCTCCGTACCTATCTTTGAGATTGAAAGCTGTTTGGCTTAGGGACTCTGTCAGTTTTCTGTGAAGGCTTTGCAAATAAAGAACAGCAATAGCAATTCCCCAATACAATTAAGTTATTCTTATTTGTTTGTTAACAAACATGATGATAGCTGGGAGGTGGGGGCACAAGAATTCAAATGGACAGAGATTCACTGGCTATCTCCCTAGAAGGAAAATCTGCTTCCATGTTTTGAATTCGGCCCCAAAGACTACAAAATATGAACCCAACATCAAATACATAATAGAACCATTTGGGAAACATTCACTTTACAAAGCAATTATCCTGAGTCAAAGTATTTTGTGTTTGTTTGCTTGTTTTTGATTTATATTAAAAAAAGAAAACATAAAGTGTTTCTTTCTAAATGGTTGGTGGAACCAAATTTTCATTCATTTCCCAGAAAACCTAGAGTACGTGGGTCAAAAAACTTCAACGGGCTGGACTAGAATGCAAAACAATCTAGATAAATTAATAACGTTGGGCTGGACAAAACCTAATGAGATTTAACAAGGAAAATGCAAAGTATCATGCACAGGGGAGACACTGGCATTGCAGGAAAGGATCTGGAGGTGATATGAGATCACAAACTGAAAGTAAATATTTTGGACTAAATTAGCAGATTGTTATTCCCCACTTCTATACTGCTTTTATGGTTTAAAGTTCTTTATAATTAAGGCTGAAACAAGATTTCACACAAATGTGAATTCATGTGAAAATCCTGGTACCCGATACCATCTTGGCTGAACTGGGAACCTCTCAGTACTTGGAATGTCTCGATCAACTTTTTGTTTCCTAATTTACTGATAATTTGATTATCAAGATCCCATTTACCACTTTACTATTTACTGCTTTTCTGTCAATTTCAAATCCCGAGAGGTAATACTGACACAATACCACCTCACTTCTATCTTTTCTAATCTGCAGGGCTGGGACTTCACCCAAAAAAACGGTTCCCAAAAATCCGGTTTACCAGATTAGAACCAGTATACCGGTACCGGTATTGTCTCATTGATTCCAATGGGGAACTGTACCCATTGAAATCAATGGGGGGAAAAAAACAACCCACTTTCCCTCCCCCATCCAGACTGCGTGGGTGGAAGGGGGGGGTCACCCACCACCCACCCTGCCCAACCTGGATTTTTTTGTAAATTTTTTTTAGCCCAAGTCCCTGCTAGTGCAGGCTCCAGGCCGCCGCCATGCTGGCAGCGTTGACCTGAAGCCCACACCAGCAGGTACTAGGGTGATCCCTGGGGTGGGGGGTGGTTTAACACCCCCCATCCCAGGGATCACCCTACCCCTCACCCAGAGATCGCCTACCTTTTGTGCTCCAGGCGGCGATGGCTGCACGGCGGTCCGGAGGCTTCAGCGCTGACTGTCTTCAGCACTTGACTTGGCCTTCCAGGGAAACCCGGAAGTTCTCCGGAAGGCCTAGTCAAGCGCTGAAGCCAGCCAGCGCTGAAGCCGCCGAACCACCGTGCAGTCACTGCTGCCCAGAGCACAAGAGGTAGGCGATCTCTGGGTGGGGGATAGGGTGATCCCTGGGATGGGGGGGTGTTAAACCACCCCCCACCCCAGGGATCACCCTAGTATCTGCTGGTGTAGGCTTTGGGTNGGCCGGGACGAATGAAAAGTCACGTCTGGCTTCCGGCCCGACGCGGCGCCCGCACTGGCCCCGCTGCCCGCCCGTCTCCTCGGAGGGCGGGCGGCGGGGTGCGTGGAGGGGGCGGGGCCGTGTGGCCACATGTTGCGCCGCGCGGCCACGGCCCTTCCCACTTTCCCCGCCGGGATCCCCCCGGCACGTCTGTTGTGCCGTTACGGGGTGACCCCGGCGGGGAACGAAGCCGGTGGTTCCGGTATGGGGCCAAAGGGCCCCGTATCGTCTGAAATCACCCTATGTCCTGACAAGAGCTGAAACTGGTACCTAATTCAGGACTCTTGAAAAATTGGGACATGAAATCAATGCTCAGGGACAGGAATTTAATATTCCAGGACACTGGGTATGTGAACTGAGTACAAATTAGGTACCAATTATTACCCCAAAGTTGCAGGTCCATTCTGGCCCCAAAAATCTGACAATTTGGTATACCCTTTTTTGAGGGTGATGGTTTCAGCTCTTGGCCTGAATTTGGAGGGGTAGGGAGGATGTTGGCACATGGGTGGGAATGGGGGAGGGTTATTGATGTCCTTAATCCCTCAGTGGGGGAGGGGGAAGGGTTGGAGTATAGGAGGGACAAGATTGTATTTTTAATTAGTTTTTATTTTATTTTTTGGTAACTTCTAATTGTTTTTTTGTAACTTTAAATGCATGCTATTCTTTTATACCTTTGGAAGTCCGAAAGGAGAAGGGCAGGGTATACATTGAAAGCAAACAACAATAATAAGAAATTGCATTGCCTGATTTTGTATATAGGTTTCTGATGCTTCGCCCCCCTGTAGAAGTTACTTTTCTGAATGGCTTTCCCATACGTTTCTAAGGGCAAAATGATTGGAATCAGAACAACACAACAATAGCAGCACAGAATTCCCTTCTCTGCATCTGTGCATCTCATCTTCTCCGTACCTATCTTTGAGATTGAAAGCTGTTTGGCTTAGGGACTCTGTCAGTTTTCTGTGAAGGCTTTGCAAATAAAGAACAGCAATAGCAATTCCCCAATACAATTAAGTTATTCTTATTTGTTTGTTAACAAACATGATGATAGCTGGGAGGTGGGGGCACAAGAATTCAAATGGACAGAGATTCACTGGCTATCTCCCTAGCAGGAAAATCTGCTTCCATGTTTTGAATTCGGCCCCAAAGACTACAAAATATGAACCCAACATCAAATACATAATAGAACCATTTGGGAAACATTCACTTTACAAAGCAATTATCCTGAGTCAAAGTATTTTGTGTTTGTTTGCTTGTTTTTGATTTATATTAAAAAAAGAAAACATAAAGTGTTTCTTTCTAAATGGTGGGTGGAACCAAATTTTCATTCATTTCCCAGAAAACCTAGAGTACGTGGGTCAAAAAACTTCAACGGGCTGGACTAGAATGCAAAACAATCTAGATAAATTAATAACGTTGGGCTGGACAAAACCTAATGAGATTTAACAAGGAAAATGCAAAGTATCATGCACAGGGGAGACACTGGCATTGCAGGAAAGGATCTGGAGGTGATATGAGATCACAAACTGAAAGTAAATATTTTGGACTAAATTAGCAGATTGTTATTCCCCACTTCTATACTGCTTTTATGGTTTAAAGTTCTTTATAATTAAGGCTGAAACAAGATTTCACACAAATGTGAATTCATGTGAAAATCCTGGTACCCGATACCATCTTGGCTGAACTGGGAACCTCTCAGTACTTGGAATGTCTCGATCAACTTTTTGTTTCCTAATTTACTGATAATTTGATTATCAAGATCCCATTTACCACTTTACTATTTACTGCTTTTCTGTCAATTTCAAATCCCGAGAGGTAATACTGACACAATACCACCTCACTTCTATCTTTTCTAATCTGCAGGGCTGGGACTTCACCCAAAAAAACGGTTCCCAAAAATCCGGTTTACCAGATTAGAACCAGTATACCGGTACCGGTATTGTCTCATTGATTCCAATGGGGAACTGTACCCATTGAAATCAATGGGGGGAAAAAAACAACCCACTTTCCCTCCCCCATCCAGACTGCGTGGGTGGAAGGGGGGGGTCACCCACCACCCACCCTGCCCAACCTGGATTTTTTTGTAAATTTTTTTTAGCCCAAGTCCCTGCTAGTGCAGGCTCCAGGCCGCCGCCATGCTGGCAGCGTTGACCTGAAGCCCACACCAGCAGGTACTAGGGTGATCCCTGGGGTGGGGGGTGGTTTAACACCCCCCATCCCAGGGATCACCCTACCCCTCACCCAGAGATCGCCTACCTTTTGTGCTCCAGGCGGCGATGGCTGCACGGCGGTCCGGAGGCTTCAGCGCTGACTGTCTTCAGCACTTGACTTGGCCTTCCAGGGAAACCCGGAAGTTCTCCGGAAGGCCTAGTCAAGCGCTGAAGCCAGCCAGCGCTGAAGCCGCCGAACCACCGTGCAGTCACTGCTGCCCAGAGCACAAGAGGTAGGCGATCTCTGGGTGGGGGATAGGGTGATCCCTGGGATGGGGGGGTGTTAAACCACCCCCCACCCCAGGGATCACCCTAGTATCTGCTGGTGTAGGCTTTGGGTAACTGCCGCCGACATGGTGGCGGCACGGAGCCCGCACTAGCAGGGACTTGGGTAAAAAAAAATATCTTTAAAAATCCAGGCTGGGCAGGGTGGGTGGGTGGGGTGTCCCCCCTTCCACCCGTGCAACGTGGACGGGGGGAGGGAAATTTCCCCCCCCCTTTCTTTCTTTTACATTGCAGCCATTCATTTCAATGGCCGCAATGTAAACAAATCCAGCACGGGGGAACCGGCACCGGTACCCCCAATAACTGGATTAATCCGATACTGCCAGTACAGCAAAATACCGGCAGTATAGGATACCGGGGGAACCGAACTTCCCACCCCTACTAATCTGCACTGCATTTTTCCTTGTACTTCCTTTTTCCTCATTGGCGGGTATGCCGATTTCTTTACTAATCTGCAATCCAGTTATGGATTGGTCAAAGCCAAAGGAACAACATAAAACAACAATTCTGGTTGGAGGCACTGGAATGGAGGTTAAGGGGAACTGGGGGGAGGTTAAGGGGTAGGCTATTCACACAGTGGTTGGTTAAAAAATGTGGCAGCAATGAACCTGGAAGGAATATGGTACCCTCGGAGGTCCTGAGGGAGTTAACATTGGACCTGGATGGCCACTCTGTCAATGAGCTGGTCCAGCATTGGAAGAGCTTGCTGGGGTAGGCCATTGACAGGGAGGCTCCGAGATGCCCTCTGCCTCTGTCTCGTCACCACAGGGCCCCTTGGTTTACTGAGGGGCTGCAGTGTATGAAACAAGCAGGAGGCTGGAGTGACACTAGCATCGGACTCAATCTGACTCCAACCGACTTCTCCATAGGGCCCATTTGCGGTCCTATGTTGGGGCTGTGAGGACAGCAAGGAAGGAGTTCCTTGCTGCCCTCATAGCATCTGCAAAGTCACACCCGGTGGAGCTGTTTTGGGTGGTGTGGGGGCTGGTCAGTCTGGCCTCCCTCCGCCTGGATGGGGACTTGTCCCAGGCCCATTGTGAGGAGTTTGTCACCTACTTCGCAGACAAGATCACTCGGATTCAGAGAGACTTTGATGCTGGGTTGGGGGCAGTAGGTGGAGAGCCTGAGGTCATGGAGGTCATGAGGTCATGGAGGTCCAACTTTGTGGACCAGTTTCAGAAAGTGATGCCAGCCGATGCGGTGGATGTCTTGGGGTCTGTGAGAGCCACCAGTTGTGAACTTGATCAGTGCCCATCCTGGTTGGTGAAAGCCTCCAGGGAGACATTGGGGACGGTGCTGGCAAGGGTGGTTATTGGTTAATGCGTCCTTGCAGCAGGGGAAACTGTCACCTAGCCTCAAGGAGGCTATGGTGTGCCCCCTGCTGAAGAAACCATCTTTGGATGTGGATACACCCGCCAGCTACCGACCTGTCTCTAATCTTCCCTTTTTAGGGAAGGTTATTGAGCGGGCAGTGGCGACCCAGCTCCAGGCGCATCTAGATAGCATTGGTGTCCTGGACCCTTTTCAATATGGGTTCCACCCAGGCTATGGCACTGAGACAGCATTGGTGGTCTTGAGCCATGATCTCCACCTTGAGATGGATGCAGGATGTTCGACATTTGTTACCCTGCTAGATCTCTTGGCCGCTTTTGACACCGTGGACCATGGGCTGCTGTTGAGATGGCTGCCTGACCTAGGAGGTCTGGATAGGATTGTTCTTTAATGGTTCCGCTCATTCATCTTGGGGAGAAGCCAGCGGGTGGTGTTGGGAGCTGAGACATCTTGCCCCTATACTTTATCCTGCGGTGTTCCGCAGGGTTCTATTCTATCTTCATTATTATTTAATGTTTATATGCAGCCCTTGGGGGAGGTCATGTGAGTTTTCAGGGTGCGAGGTGTCCAATATGCTGATGATACTCATCTGTACCTCTCTTTTTCAGCTGACCCAGATCCTGCTGTCTCGTTGCTATTCCAGTGTCTGGAGGCTGTGGCAGAATTATTATTATTATTATTATTAACATACATTTATATAGCGCCAGCAGTGTACCTGGCACTTTACAAAGTAATAAAATAGACACGGTCCCTGCCCCTAGGGCTTACAATCTGAGAGACAGGAGCTGGGGGAGAGAC
>QEPC01007830.1:654246-665520 GCA_003113815.1 Sphenodon punctatus | reverse complement strand
CTGTGTACTTATTAGATAATCCATTTAGTTCATAGCATTTAGAATAGTTAATAGCAGTTAGATTTAGTGTAGATAGATAGATATATAATATTAGATTTTAAAAAAACAACCCCATATAAAAACAAAAAAACAAAAGAAAACTATATAAAACCCAATAAAAAACCAAAAAAAATATAAAAAACAAAAAAACACCCATAACAACATTTCCCGAATGGCCGAACGGCCGAACGGAAGAGCCGAACAACCTAACCGAACGGCCGAACCGAACAGTCGAACCCAAACTCGGCGAAGTAGTCGAACTGCTGAACTGAACAGCTGAACTGAACGCAGCCGAACCGAACGGATGAACCGAACGGACGAACCGAATGGACGAACCGAACGCAGCTGAACTGAACGGACGAACCCGAACCGCGATCTGTTTGCCCATCCCTACAAGTTATGTCCCTTCTATGCCCACCTCAGGGCCGCCCCCTATGCCTGCCTTCAAAGCCACCACCTATTGGTCCTGTAAATCTGGAAGCATGGAATAATTGGCCACCAGTGACTGTGTCTGCCAGTCTGTTGGGCTGATGCCCATCCTCCCTCCTACAGCCTCCCTTCCCCTTCCATGCCAGGTGCCTGCCTCTCAATGGCACTTAGGGATGGGACCCCAGGGGAAATACTGGATATCAGATTTACAGGTATTGGCTATCCCAATACTGGGTTTACTCATTTTTTTACATTGCGGCCATTGCAAAATGACAGCGATGTAAAAAAATCCGGTAAAGTCAGAAATTAGGCATGGGCAAACATGGTTCGGAAGTTCAGAGTTCGGACTGAACTCGGTCTGTTCGGTTGACCGAACCAAACTTCCGAACTGAACTCGAATTTCAAACCGAACCGAACCAAATTTCCGAATTCCATTCTGTTCGCCCATCCTTAGTGGCAACACACACCAAAAAAACTCGGTTTGAATGGCCGAACTTGGTTCAGAAGTTGGGAATTCAAATGAACTCAGTCTGTTTGGTCTATCGAACCAAACTTCCGAACGAAACTCGAATTTCAAACCGAACCGAATTTCTGAACTCGAATTTCAAACCGAACTGAACCGAACCGAATTTCCAAACTCTGTTCAGTTCGCCCATCCCTACCAGTAATGTTAAAAATCCGTTATTCCAATACCATTAAAGTATCAGAGGGCGGGCGGTGGGGTGCGTGGAGGGGGCAGGGCCGTGCGGCCACATGTTGCGCCGCGCGGCCCCGCCCCCTCCCAGATTCCCCGCCGGGATCCCCCTGGCACGTCTGATATGGCGTGATGGGGTGATCCCGGTGGGGAATGAATTGGGTGATTTCAGTACGGGGCCAACGGGCCCCATAAGGTCTGAAATCACCCATCCTTTCTCACTGCTGAAATTAAATGGAACACCAGGCGGTTGCATTTTAATGGTACAGCATGTATTAGGGATGGGTGAACAGATCGTGGTTCGGGTTCGGCCGTTCGTTTCGATTCCAGTTCAGTTTTCCCGTTCGGTTCGGCCGTTCAGTTCGGTCCTGTTCAGTTCGGGTGTTTGGAAAAAGGCTCTCTGTGTGAGTAATGATGGCCCCAGACCCATGACGGTGGGTCCTGGGGCTAGAGTGGCAGCCCTAGGTATTGGCTACAGTCTTCCCTGCCTATAACTTGGCCCCAGAACCCTGGCAGTGGGTCCTGGGGCTGGAGAGGCTGTTTCTTGATGCTTTCGAAAATTGACTCTCTCTGCGAGGAATGATGACCCCAGACCCATGATGCTGGGTCATGGGACTAAGGTGGAAGCTTCTAGATATTGGCCACAGCCCTCCCTGCCTGTAACTTGGCCCCAGAACCCTGATGGTGGATCCTGGGGCTATAGTGGCTGTTTCTTGATGCTTTGGAAAATTGACTCTCTGTTAGAGGAATGATGACCCCTAACCCATGATGGTGAGTCCTGGGGTTAGAGTGGCAGCTTCTGGATATTGGCCACAGCCCTCCCTGCCTGTAACGTTGCCCCAGAACCACGATGACGGAGGGTCCTGTGGCTGGATTGGCTGTTTCTTGATGCGGTGGAAAGACATCGCCTCCGTCTGAGGAATGATGGCCCCAGACCCATGACGGTAGGTCCTGGGGTGAGAGTGGCAGCTTCTGGATATTGGTAACTGCCCTCCCTGCCTGTAACTTGGCTCCAGAACCCTGTCAGTAGGTCCTGGGGCTGGAGTGGCTGTTTCTTGATGCTTTGGAAAATCGGCTCTCTGTGCAAGGAATGATGGCCTTAGACACATGAGGTGGGTCATGGGGCTAGAGTGACATATTGGCCACAGCCCTCCCTGTCAGTAATGTAGGCCCCAGAACCCTGATGGTGGGTCCTGGAGCTGGAGTGGCTGTTTATTTTTTATATATCTATCTATCTCTACTTTAAATCTAACTACTATTAACTATTCTAAAATCTATTGAACTAAATGGAATATCTTAATAATTTACTACAAAGGCCTTATCCTACAAACACACTCTATCTCTATACCTTATCTAACAACTATGTATATTTATCTAGTAACTGTCTATCTAATAACTATCTATCTCTATATACAATTTTACAAGGGGGAAACACAAAGAACACAGGGAGGGGTACAAAACTGAAATGAAAATCAGTCTAATAATATTCCTGCTCTAAATAAATCCAAAACTTAAAACAGGGGAAGGGCATCAGGGATGGAATAAGAGGGAGAGGGAAAAGGATTCAATTGAGGGGGGAGGGAGGAAGGAAGATTGAACACAGGGAACACAGGGAGGGATAAAAAAACAAAAAATCACATGTACATCTATCTGATATAATCTAAATAAATGATAATATGGAGGTAAATGGGTGAAATAGGAGGAGGATGGCAATGGATTAGGAATAGGACGGAACAGAAGCTGCTGGGAGAGGGAGCCTTCTGAAACACCTGCTGTTCAGGAACAGCGACTAGCTCAGAAGGTGTTGGGAAGGGGGGAGGCAATCAGTTTTGTTTCTTGCTGCGCCCACCTCACCGCAAGTCCCATTGGCTCTGTGCAGCCTAGCCCGTGGCCAATCGCAGACTGCGAAGCCAGTGGTCTGAGGCGAAAAGGGATGGTGATTGAGCAAGCTGGCTGCTACTCCAAGCCTCTCCACCCCTGGTGTCTGGAAATCTGCTCCTCAGCTGACTTCGCTTCCCTGTCACATTTTGCCTTCCAGTGACATGTTTTTGCCACCTGAACTCACCCGAACGCGATCCGAACTGACCGAACTGTTTGGTCATTTTGACGTTCGGAATTGAGTTCAGTTCGGTCAGTTCATGTTCGGATTCGGGTTCAGGTTTGGTCGTCCGAACAGGCTAAGTTCAGAACGAACTCCGAACTTCCGAACCATGTTCGCCCATCCCTAGCATGTATCTTAAGGGAGTCTCCAATGGTGGAAAGAACTTATGTACATGCTAAGTCTCATTAAAGTCAATGGAACAGCAGAGGCATGTGCTTCAATGGTTTGCTGACCAGAGATGGCGCGTTGAATTTGGCCTGTAATTTAGGAAGCATTTTGGAATCCTTCCGTCGGAAAGTAACCCGATTATTAAGTTATCATTAGCCTCAATATTCCAATGAAGCCTCCGTTAATTTGAAAGGAAACTGAACCAACTTTCCAGAGCGTAAGGTGATCCGAAAGTAATACATTTCCAGGCGAGATTTAGAAGATACAACCAGGTCAGTTCAAAACACCCACGATTTGCCTGTATCCCAAATCCGAGCTCCCACTGTTAATTCAAGCTACTATTTTCTCTCCTTTTAACTAGCACTTATATCTGACAGCTGTGAAGGCTTTCAGCCATAATAAATCTCCTCCTGACTTCCCAAAGCAAATAGTGTCGAGGAGCGTGATCCCTCCAATAACATTTTGTCAGCTCAAATCACCACTATGGTGTGAGTTACTCAGACAGTCTGTGCCGACTGTGTGCTTCCCAGCCTTCCTCCGGCCTTTATTGCCCATGGTCTTGGACTTCTTTCCCCATCCTGATATTTAATAGGCACTGAAAAGAAAAGATAATTTTTTGGCTACAACACCTGAAAGACAGGCTACAAAACCAGTTCCTTAACCTATAAATAAAATTCCCACTTTTGAGCAGCAACTTTTGACTGTAAATAACGTGTTTTGCTATGTATCTATCCCAGAAAAAAGGCCAGCCTTCCACAGGGTGACCTGAGTGGACCAACGTCCTCCCTAATATTTTGTCTACTTCTGCGGGTCTCACAGTGGCCCCCTTTTTCATCAGGGCAAGGTGCAGGAACCCCACATCCTCCCCATGGAGGCCGAAGCATGATTACATCTAGGTCCCCCTGAATGTGCCTTGGAAGAGGCAAGATAATAAAGGAAGAGGGCGGGGCTACATAATATCTTTACCCCAGGCTGCACAAGTTCTATGGCCCAGGGTTCCCTGAATGAGGTCTTTTCACTAGGGGTGTGCACCAGGCCTGCACGTTGTTTTCATTTCATTTTTGTTTTCGTTATTCAAAAATATCATTTTCGTTATCGTTATTAATGACAATGTCATTTTCATTATCATTTTCATTATCATTTTTCTTTTCAGTATCAATATCATTTTTGGTATTGATATCATTTTTGCTATTGGTATCGTTATCGATATCAGTACTGTGTCAATCGAAGATTTTATTTTTGGTATCGGTATCGTTATTGATTCCCGTGCGCAACTAATATCTATCTAAATCTAAGGGAAACAGGGGAAGGAAAGGGGAAACTATCTATTATCTAATCAATTATCTATATAACTATTCTAATTGAATCTATATGCCTATAATATATATTTATATCTAATCTACAATACCTATCTATCTATAATGTACAGGGGGAGATGGGCAGAGAAAGGGAGAAGGTAAAATGTAGGATATGAGGAAGGAAAGGTATTAATACAATCAGGGATAGGCAGGATTTTTTGTGTGCAAGCACCACAGTTCTGTAAGTGCAACCTGACAAGCAAAGCTCTCACAGAATGGAAAGAAAAAGCCTGGCCCTCCCATTATAAAGGGTTGCAGTGCCCAAAGTTCCCCTGATTGGTTGTGGGAGGCAGCAGGTATTGAGCATTTGAGCAATCACAACGTGCCATGAGACTGCTGGGCCCTGTTTGCGCTGCTCATTGGCCAGCTCTACATCTGCTCAGCTGCTCGCCCCTCCCAACACAGGCACAGTTCAAGAGTTCAACCCTGTTTAGGGCTCCGAGATGTCTGCTCCCTCCTCTCCTCACCACATTTTCCCTCCAAAACCCAACTGCCGCAGCACTAATAATGACAATGATAACAACATTGTCATTTTTGTTATTGTTTTCGTTATTGTTATTATTATCATTTTTGGTATCATTATTGTTACCATTCCCATTACCGTTTTTGGTATCAGTATTCTCTGTTGTCGTTTTCATTATCATTTTCATTATTCTTGGTTGTCGTTCCCATTATTGCAATAACAAAAATGACAGTTTTCGTTATCGTTATCGTAATAACGAAAACAACATACACACCTCTACTTTTCACTGTAAGTGGAATCTCTGCATTGCCAAATGGGGTCCAGACAAGACTATTTCTGCACAATTACACAGGTACGTTTTCAACATTTGTGGTTGGGATGGTTTCTCTCAGCAAGGTCACAGTCTGAAAAGTTTGGAAACGTAAAAGTGTAAGAGGTGTTACGTATTGAGTCAGACCAAGGATTCATACAGCCCATCTTTGAGCATTTTTACATGCACTTGATTTCTCCCAGACTTCAAAGTCTGGGTCCAGTGAACTCACTCCTGGGGCGTTTAAACACCTGCTCCGCCCTCCCAGAAGTTGTATGGGTGTCATTGTAAACAGGGACCTTACCAGGGACTTACACGTTGCTATTTGTTTACAAAGGCACCTGGCCAACTTCCAGGAGGGGTGGTGGGTGGGGAGAGTGTCTAAACACCCAACATATGAGTTCACCAAACCCAGGCTTTGAAGTCCAGGAGAAATCAGGTGTGTGTAAAAACGCCCATCCTATCTCTAACAATGGCTGACTTCAGCTGCAACAGAGAACTGTGCAAAAAGTCATACAAGAGCTATCTATTTCTATCAATGGGTTGTGGAGACACTGGACTCAATCCCAAGTACTTGCAGAACACATGGGTGCAGTTTCTGCAGGACACAATGTGCCCACAATAGAGAGCTGCATTCTTTCCGCACGGATGTGTGCGCGGATGCATGTGGAGATGGGTGCATGGGATCCATGGGACTTGGAATTGGCTTCACTGGGTTTTTTCACATGGATGCAGAAGTGCTCACCCCCAGAGCAGGCCCGGGCTACAACCCCGCATTTTCCCACTTGCAGCTGCAAGTAGCTCTCCTGGGTGAGGCCTCTGTCGGGGATCCTGGAGGGTCTTGGGTAGCTCTCCTGGGTGATGCTCTGCTGGAGACCCTGGGGAGCTGGATTTGAAACCCTGCTGCCATATCAGATTGTGACAATACTGGGTTAAGATGGACCATTGGTCTGACTCAGTTAGACAGCTCCTTATAGTCACCTCTTTATAATGCTTTCACATTGGTTTGAGGAGGGAAATAGCTGACAGAGAAAAGAGGGTAATGTGGGATGCAAGTCCCTCACAGACTTGCCATTGATTATGCCCTGCTGTCATTAGTGCAGAGTAGAACCCACCCAAAATTACCTTGGATTGAAAGAAATTCTCTGTATATGGTAGGAAAGGGGAATCAGGGGCAGCCTAGCCTTACCATACGGCAAACTGGGGTGACTGTTCTGGGCCCTCCTCTTACAGAGACCTCAGAGTGGCCACCAATTTCACCAGGGCAGTGGATATTGAAGTCACTAGCCTATTGGGCATCCAGTTGGTGACCAAATACCGAGACGAGACTCCCAGCTACTCAAAAAACCTGGGTATTACTGTTATCACTTTTTGACTTACTGACTTTTAGGCTGCTTTCTCACGTTACTTGGGAGGCGGGGGTGGGTGGATTCTGGGAAGTCAATCACCGCTCTATTGCACTATTCCGCTTTTCTCCCATGAAGAAGAATCTCACAAGATTATCTTTCAAAAGAGAATTTTCTCTTTCTCTCTATTTCTCTTTTGAAAAAGAATCTCACAAGAACCAAGGACTGTCATCAAGATCTCAATAGGTTTTAAAAAATAATCTGCACATGCACAAATGGCCTGTTGGCCATTCTGCATATGGGCGGCCCGTTTCTAAAATGGCATTGACACAGCCCGCACTATCTTGGAAAAGGGCTGCAAATGCAAAGAACGTCCCTGCTTGGTGATTTTTCACATGTGCAGAGCATTTTAAAATTTTTTTCAAGAACCTTGAGAAAACCATGTCAAAAATGGCTGATTCTGGGCTCATTCTCAATCCGTTCAAATGACTTAAGCTTGTTTTGTAAGTAGCATTGCTTGTAATCAGCGAAAGGACATGCTTAGATAAAGTGGTTGTGCTTCTCTGTTATGATATTTTTTATTGATTGTATTATTTTATTTTACTTATTTTAGGCAGAATGCCGTTTATTAATTCATTCACTCACTCATTCTTGATCGGGAAAATTGAGACCCCCATTCTCAACAAGATTTTCTCAATAGGCAAGATCTTGTTTCAACCCTAGTTTATTCTCTTCTTCCTGAAAGATCAATGTTGTGTGGTTGGCAAGGTACTCTAGTGCCTTGGTGCTATAATTCAATGTTGGGTAATGGATATTATTATTATTTTATTATTAATATTATAAGCGTTTATATAGCACCAGTGATGTACCTGGTGCTTTACAGAGAATAAGATAGACACGGTCCCTGCCCGAGAGCTTACAATCTAAAAACAGGGGAGGGGAGAGAAGTTAGGGGGACCAGAGGGAGAGACAAGGGATGCAACAATCATGAGGATGCGAAAACTGAGGTACACATTTTTGGCTTGGTTACAGAAAATTGGGAGTTTGCAGATAACAGGTGGGGATAATCCTGGGTGGGAATGATTAGCGGAAGTTAGGAAGGGTGGAGTGGAAGAGGTGGGTTTTGAGGAGGGACTTGAAGGTGTGGAGGGGGGGGGTAGAGTGGACGAGGGTAGGGAGGGAGTTCAGGGCAGCGAGGCAGAAGGGACGAAGGTGGTTGGGGGAGCAGGGGAGGCATGGGAAGGTGAGGGAGGGGATGGTAGAGGAGTTGAGTGCTCTATCAGGGGTTCGGAGGGAGATCAGGGCAGAGAGGTAGGGGGGAGCGAGGTTGTGAAGGGCTTTGTTGGTGAAGACGAGGAGCTTGGGCAGAATATGCTCAGGAAGCAGGTCTGTCATACATAAGATCATCAGAGAGAAATTTTCCCTCGAGTCAGATGGGCAGTCAACTCAGAGGTTTGTTTGTTTTTTGCCTTCCCCTGCAGTGTGGGTGTGGCTCACTTGTTTGAGATACCTGGATTTTTCTTTTATAAGATCATTGAGTGGCATCAGGTATTTCAGGCATCAGTGTATTCTGGTCAGTCCTTGGTCGACGTGCTCAGATCTCTGCTCATGGCACATTTTTGCTATAGGATCAGTTTCTTGTTGGATGGATTTTTTTCTATGTGAGTTGTTTGGGTGTGGTGAATTCAGAACTGGTGCAGGAGGCTCACCTAGATGACCTTTAAGGTCCCTTCAAGCTCTATGACTTTATGAATCCTTATTCTGTTCTACTTATTTTCCATCCAGTGTTGGGACATAGGTGTCTAAGAAAAAAAAAATCCAACTCCTATTTGACCCCTTTTGTCTAATTGCTGCTGTTAATTAACTAGCCTTGGTATAAAATGTTGCAAGTGCCTTCCCCTATATCCCTACCTTGAGCCAACTATCCCCCACCCCTGCATATTTAAAACTTTATTTCTCAGATTTTCAAGTGCAACATTTTGCAGATTATCTTTGAGTCACTGAAGATCTGTTGTGTTTTGTTCCCAGAGACTAGTAAAATCACTCTGGCTCCAGAATTTCAACCTTCTGCCCCTGCAATAGAGGTCATCGGTAGCATGGAGTTGGGTTTAGATATCTTCCAATCAGAAACAAATAAAAGTTAGCCTACTGGGATTCTAGCTAGGCCATTACTGCCCTTACACCGAACAGTTAAGCTTTGTAGTGTGCCTGTTTGAGAAACAGCTGTTTGTCTAACCTCTGAACTGCCCAATACATTAATCTGAAGCATAATTTAGCTCTGTCTGAGCTTCTGAATATGGCACCAATGACTGGCTAGCATAGATTTGCGAGTCTTAAAAATAATCATTTGGGGAGGTTTGTTTTAAAATAGTTCTCCTTGTCTCTTAGATTAATTAGGGAGGATCATATTTGGCAAAAACGTGCCTGAGACAGGAGCAATCTTACTGTTCTGAAAGACACAACCCCTACATCCTTCATGCTACTTCCTGTTCATGTTCATAGGATCATAGAATTCTAGGGTTCGAAGGGACACAAGGGTCATCTAGTCCAATTCCCTCCTCCAAGGCAGGATATCCTCTGTCTATAGTATCACAGATATATGCTTGTCTAACTGGGTCCTGAAAGCATCCAAGGAAGGAGATTAAAAAACCTCCCTGGGGCAAATTATTCAGGGTGTGCCATTTATTATTTATTTTTAAGCTACTAAAATGAATGGCACCCCATTTGTTTTGTCACTAAAGACCCCAAAACAAATGAATAAGTAAACAACGTTCATTTGCTTTCATTTGTTGTAATAAATAAATATTTTTTAAAAACACAAAAACCAGTAATTCCACATGAGAAAAAATGGCCAACAGACTGTTCTGTGCACGTGCGTCCTTTCCCCAAAAGGTGGCAGCAGCATCACCGCCATTTTGGAAAAGGGCAGCCGGTCTGCACATAAAATAGCCACTGCGCATATGCAAACTGACTGCCCTGCTCCAAAATGCCAGCAACACTGCCACCGCCTCTGAAAGGGAGCACATTCGCAGAATGCTCCAGTGGCCATTTTGTGAATGCAATATAATTTTTTTTTAAAAAAAAAATGTGCATTTTTAAAAACAGTTTTAAATATGAATTGTGTTACTAAAATGAATGGGTTTTAAAATGAAAAATGAAAAAGAATGTTGTATTTTAAAATGAAAATGAATGTGATCCATTCTGCACACTTCTACAACGTATTCCATTGTCCAACATTTCTTACAATCTGCAACTTCTTCCTAATATTTAGGAGAGGTGTGTAATTGTTTTCTAGGGATGAGTGAACGCGGTTCGAAAGTTCAGAGTTTGGCCCGAACTTGGCCTGTTCGGATGACCGAACCTGGACCCGAATCCGAACCCGAACTGACCATGAACTTCCGAACGCCAAACTGACCGAACTGTTTGGTCAGTTCGGATCGCGTTCGGGTGAGTTCAGGTGGCAAAAAAAAGGTCACTGGAAGGTCAAACATGACAGGGAGGGGTAGTCAGCTGAGGAGCAGATTTCCAGACACCAGGGGTGGAGAGGCTTGCAAGAAACGAAACTATCTGCCTCCCCCCTTCCCAACACCTTCTGAGCTAGTCACTGTTCCTGAACAGCAGGTGTTTCAGAAGGCTCCCTTTCCCAGAATTTTCCAGCTCCCCAATCCATTGCAATCCTCCTCCCATTTCACTCATCCAACCCATCTACCCCCATATTCTCATTCATTTATTTAGCTTAGTTTAGATAGATTTAGTGGTTATTTTTTGTTTTTATCCCTCCCTGTGTTCCCTGTGTTCAATCTTCCTTCCTCCCTCACCCGTCCATTAAATCCTTTCCCTCTCCCATATATTCCATCCCAGATTCCCTTCCCTTCCCCTGTTTTTTTCATTTAGAGTAGGATTATTGCTTTAATTTTCATTTCAGTTTTGTACTGAAATGAAACTTAAACCTTAAACTGAAACCGTGTGTTGTTTATGATTCCCCCATCCCATAACTAACTAACTAACTAACTAACTAGGCTGCCGCGTCGGACCGGATTCGCCACTAACTAGTTAGTTAGTTAGTTAGTTAGTTAGTTAGTTAGTTAGTTAGTTAGTTCTACGTGACTCTACTATATAGGGTATTTTCAGACGTTACGAGATCACAGTCAACCACGCTCAATTCTGCGTGGTGGCTGTGATTTCAGCACGTCTGTTGGGGGAAATGGATGTTTCCCCACAGATGTTACCACGGCGTGGAAATACATTCACCACGCGAGCGGCCGAAGCGGAGGGACCGGCGGCCGCTGCATGGTGAATGTAATTCCACACCGGGTTGAACCCTGGCGTCTCATCTGGTCGGGCGCCACGGCTGGGGATTACCGGC